>NIZD01087096.1:0-51383 GCA_003182575.1 Pseudois nayaur
CCTTCAGAATGGACTGGTTGGATCTCCTTGCAGTCCAAGGGACTCTCAAGAGTCTTCTCCAACACCACAGTTCAAAAGCATCAATTCTTTGGCACTCAGCTTTCTTCACAGTCCAACTCTCACATCCATACATGACCACTGGAAAAACCATAGCCTTGACTAGATGGACCTTTGTTGGCAAAGTAATGTCTCTGCTTTTGAATATGCTCTCTAGGTTTGTCATAGCTTTCTTTCCAAGGAGTAAGTGTCTTTAAATTTCATGGCTGCAATCACCATCTGCAGTGATTTTGGAGCCCCAAAATATAACGTCTGACACTGTTTCCACTGTTTCCCCATCTATTTCCCATGAAGTGATGGGACCAGATGCCATGATCCAACCATTAGGGAACTGTAAATCAGAATCACAATGAGATATCACCTCATACCTGTTAAAATGGCTGTTATCAAGAAGACAATCACTAATGAGTGTTGGAGAGGATGCAGAGAAACGGTATCTTTTGTATACTGTTGTTGGGACTATAATCGGGTGAAGCCACTTTGGAAAAACTATAGACAGTCCTCAAAAAATCACTAATAGAGCTAAAATATGACCTACTTATACATACTTGGGTATTTATCCAAAGAACAAAAAACACCGATTCAAAAAGATTCATTATTTACAATAATACTTACTGTAGCATTATTTATAACAGCCAAGATATGGAAACAACTCGCATCCTCGGATGGATAAATGGGTAACAATGTGTGTATCTATATACAAGTGAACACTACTCAGCCATATAAAAGAATGAAATCCTTTTGTGACAACATAGATGGAGCTTCAAGCATAGATGGAGCTTGAAGGTTTTTATATTCAGTGAAATGTTAGACAAAGACAAATACTGTATGATTTCATTCATATGAGGAAAACCAAAACAGACAAAATATAAAACAAACTCATATACACAGAGAATATCCATAGAGAAAACATTCCATTTATTATGTGCCAATGTGCCATAAAATCTGGAGCATAACAAAATCTATTGTATTTGAGGAGACTGTTCTGAGTGGTATATAAAAGAATTTGCACTTCAAATCAGCTAGATAAACAGAGGGAAATTATCAATATTTAAATGTAAAGCATGATTTACATAAAATCCTCAATCCTCAAATCCCTTACTTTGCAATAAAGTAAATGTGTAACACTTTTGTTCTATAAAATACCTACTCAATTTTTGCTCATTTGTTGCCCCCACTTCCTCCAGTATAACTTATAAGTTGGGCCCAAACACAAAATTTATTTTGCCTAGTCATGCCATTTTCAACTATCTATCTATCTGTATTTTACACATACATTGGGTTGGCCAAAAAGTTCATTTGGGATCTTCGATAAGATGTTATGGAGAAATCAAAGCAAACTTTTTGGTTAACCCAATATAAATATGCTTATATTAGGTCAATAAATCAAAAACTCCACTCAGTTTAATTAAAATATATTCTAGTCCCATAAGTACTAAATATGCATGTATACCATATGCAATTATGGTGCATGGCTTTCCCTCTTCAATTTTTCCATATTTCTTGCATCATGTAGGCTAAGTAGAACAGAGAGTAACAGATATCATGGTAGGGGCTGCACATGAGAAAAATCAGTCTCATCATAGAACCTATTATTAACAGAGAAATCTTACAGGAAAGGCTAACCACTCTGTGTAATAAATAGTAGATTGCTACACATTTTTTGTAACTTAAACAAATTGACCTTTAAAAAATTGTTATGTTCTATAATATAAAGAGTTGGACACGAGTGAGCGACTGAACTGAACTGAACTGAACTGATAATATTTAATATTGAGTGAGGTTTAGGGAATACATGTTGCTAGGTGTAATGTTTCTAGAAATGTCATTGATTTTTTTCTTTTAATTTAGGAATAGTTTTTAATAATATAGTTTAACTCATATCACTGGTGATAAGGGCAATTTGGCACATGCCAGAAACACAGTTGGAAGAAATTAGATGCAGTAGTTTCTATAAGCGTAAGAAAGCCATCTTGCAGAATCATTGTGGAAGTACAGTAGATATTAAACATCAAAAAGTCCAAGGACATTAATAAAAATAGATATTAACAGAGAATGAAAAGTTAATAAAATCACTAGGCAATGTGATTATAGTCTATAAAATAGGAATCCGATGTGCAGATAGCTGCTGTGTCAGTTTGCTGCGGAGATCAAACAGCTACAACTGTTTTTTCTTACCTGGAGGGGAAGAGGGCATAGGGCCAGCTAATCACCTGGCAACAAAGCATGTGATAAACAGTCTGTGTGTGTGTGTGTGTGTGTACAGATGAGAAAGAAAATAAAGAAAAGCAACATGTCTCTAAGTTTGTGCTGTGCTGTACTTAGTCACCACTCAGTTATGTCTGACTCTTTGTGACTGCATGGACTGTAGCCTGCCAGGCTCCTCTGTCCATGGGATCCTCCAGGCAAGAATACTGGAGTGGGTTGCCATGCCCTCCCCCAGGGGATCTTCCCAACCCAGGAATCGAACCCAGGTCTCCTGCATTGTAGGCAGAGTCTTTACCGACTGAGCCACCAGGGAAGCTCTTCTAAGTTTTTAGGTTGAAGCTTATTCAATTAAAATGTACAAGTTTATAAAACAATATGACTTAGAGAATTCATCCAGAAAAGGATGTACTAATCATTTGGAAAATTGATGAATGATCTTTAAGGTTTCTTCTGGTTCAAAAAGTCTGATTTCATATCATTCAATTGAATAAGGCTTGGTGTTTTATGGGCTTCCCTGGAGGCTCAGGTGGTAAAGAATCCAATCTGCCTGTAACGTAGGGGAGCCCAGGGTCAATTGCTGGGTCTGGAAGATGCCCTGGAGAAGGGAATGGCAACTCACTCCAGTATTCTTGCCTGGGAAATCCCATGGATAGAAGAATCTGGTGGTCTACAATCCATGGGGTCAGTCACAAACCATTAGATGTGACTTTGTGATTAACACTTTTATTGTTTTATACTTATTCTTACACATTCAATTATATATTATACATACAAAATTTTCTTTGATTACAAACCCTCTGCTTTGAGAAAGTTTTTCTTAAGTATAATGCTCTAGTTCAGTGTCACTTATGTCTTCAAAATTACACAGTAAAATATACACATTATATTTGAGGAGTTTCTCTATAGTAATGAAACAGACAAAATAAAAACATAATGAAATAGTTTAAAATAGGACATTTCATTAGAAACTCTCAGAAAGAATGAACTGAGAAATTTGCATAAGTAATTGAATAAATATGTAAACTATAGTTCATACAAAGTAATTTCACTTATACACACTTGGATTTTAAAAAAGTAACTTTAATTTGCATATGATTAAATCATTTAAGCTGATTGTATTTTAATAAGAAATACTTCATTTTACAATGCTTAAACAGTATTATATGTGAAGGCTCTCCTTTCTCAGTTTACAAATATGTGCTTTTGCATTTATTTCAAGTTTTGCAGGCTGCGATTTAGATGATGGTTAAGAAGCAGTAACACAAGACATGAGCAAATTCATTCTAAAGACTGAATTAGTTCTGTTTAAAGCTCTTACCATTATTCACTGTGTTCTGTATAATCTGCATTTCATTTCCTATACTTTTGCTCTTCTCTTTTATGTCTTTCCGTGGAATAAATAAGTAAAGGTCTTTAAAATAAAAGCAACAATACATCTATTATTGATCCATTCTGATCATTATTTTCCCTCTCTCAGTCCCTAACAATTACAATATAACATGCTATTTATGTTTAGGAACAAGCATAATAAGCATTGTATATTTTAGTGTCATTACTAAGAACCTGAAACTAAATGGCAAAAGCAGGCAAAGCATGGATTCTACAAATGTGGTGTGCAGTCTCTTTCATATGCTTTCTCTTTGCACTTGCAAATTGGATAAATGCAGCCATAGGTGTTTTGACAGCTAATTAAATGTGAATATGTGCAATTATATGTCAGTTTACTACTACCATGGAAATAAGATGGGGTTTGCATAATTTGCACTGAAATACATTAACTTCTGTTACTTACAAACCTGATTTTATAATGCATATTGAAATATTCACATTGAAATTGCCATTGTGGGGAGGTTACATACATAGGTGTTTATTACTTATTTGAAAGCATATTTTTATAAATCTCATATAATGACAAATCTGTGAAAACCAAATAATGTTATTTTGGAAATAAATTTGAAGGCATTATCTTTTTCATTATTTTTAGCTTTTATCTTTTGTAAAAATTCTAATGGAAAGAACACACTGTAGAGCTTTTAGAGTACTTATATTTGTGAGAAAACATATGCTGTTACTAAATTGGCATTCCATTATCTTGAGTTAGTCACAGAGACTGGGAGTAATAATTCAGCTTCTGAGTTATGATGGAAGATGATATGGCCCAGAATTTTATATGTATAAAAATTTAGCCTAAACTGAGCCCAAATTCAGCAAAACATCTTAAATTTCAAACAGCATATTTAACTATATTCTTCCATCCTGCATTCCCCTATAAGACTGAACATAATGTTAGGTAGGAAGAATAAGAAATAGGAGTCCAAAATGGCAGTGGCTAAAAGACAAAGAAAGGAAAAGCCCATGAAAACAGAACAAAGGAAGGTCCAAGACCAGAGTGAGATCCTCAGGTAAAACAGTCTTCCTGGCTAACCCAATTTACATAGGGCAGGCTCAGGGGGAGGAGAAAAAAAAATACAAAAAGAAGAGCCAAAATTGAGCCAGGGGCTTCTCTTCTCTTCTTGTCTTTTGGGTTGGCCCACCCTCAGACCTCAAGGACGTATTTTCATTTGCTTTCTAAATAAAACTGAGCTATAACACTGGTGTATCCATCACTTCAAATTTTTGCTGTGGTGAGACAGAACTGAGGAAATTACATAATCCCCCAACAATAAAATATGTGAAAAATGTAGAGAACATAAGGTGATCATAAAAAGAGGAGTAGGGGTTTAAAATGGGGAATCAATTAGAATAATAAAAATGCATGACATAAATGCAATATAAACAAACAATAGGCCATAGATTTGACTCTAAGCTTTGTGCATTAAAATGAAATGACAAATTAAGTAGACTGATAATGCACCATGACCACAGAATAGAAACAAAACAATCACTCCTTTTACAGTGAAAAATCAATTTTTCTCGAAGTTACCTGTAAAAAGACACCACTATAATTGCTTCTGCTGCTAAGTCGCTTCAGTCGTGTCTGACTCTGTGCGACCCCATAGACGGCAGCCCACCAGGCTCCCCCGTCCCGGGGATTCTCCAGGCAAGAACACTGGAGTGGGTTGCCATTTCCTTCTCCAATGCATGAAAGTGAAAAGTCAAAGTGAAGTCGCTTGGTCGTGCCCGGCTCTTAGCGACCCCGTGGACTGCAGCCCACCAGGCTCCTTGGTCCATGGGATTTTCCAGGCAAGAGTACTGGAGTGCATTGGCATTGCCTTCTCTGCCACTATAATTAGCAGTGCCTTTAAAAAAAGGATTATAGAGAACATTGAAAGTTTTTTTCTAACTTCTCTCAATAAAATGTTAATGAGACTCATGTTCCATAAAAAATAATTTCCAAAGGGCAGTCATGAATGGCAAAATCTAAGCTCTCTACTCTATGGACATGAGTTTGAGCAAGCTCTGGGAGTTGATGACGGACAGAGGTGCTGCAGTCCATGAGCTTGCAAAGAGTTGGACACTACTAAGCAACTGAACTGAACTGAAGCTCTGTACTGGACTGGTTAAATTATAATGTAGATATTTATTGAATATCTTTCAAAATTTCCTTATACTTTTATTTCTCAAAAAATGTACAGCCTATATAAATGTGTTAACAATATATGGCTAATATCCTGATCTAGCTTCGGCTAAAGAGTTTCCATAATTACCTTTGGGAAACCATATATTTTACTCAGAAGCTTTTTCCCATCCTGTCATTACCCTGAAGGGCAGTGATTTGTCCTAACCCCTTAGCATGAAAAAAAAAAAAAAAAAAAGGTGAAACTATTAGTTGCTCAGTGGTGTCAGATTCTTTATCACCCCATGGATGGTAGCACGTCAGGTTTCCTGTTCTTCACTATCACTTTCACTAACTTTTGGAGTATGTTCAAACTCATGTCCGTCAAGTCAGTGATGCCATCCAACCATCTCATACTCTGTCACCCCCTTCTTCTCCTACCCTCAACCTTTCCAAGCATCAGGGTCTTTTCCAGTGAGTCAGTACTTCACATCAGGTGGCCAAAGTATTTGAATTTCAGCTTCAGCATCAGTCCTTCTAATGAATATTCAGGACTGATTTCCTTTAGGATGGACTAGTTGTATCTCCTTGAAGTCCAAGGGACTCTCAAGAGTCTTCTCCAACACCACAGTTCAAAAACAATTCTTCAGTAATGTCCTGAGGGTCACCCTTAGGAACCAAGAGTAGTTCCTGGCCTACAGTCAATAAGACAACAGAGACTTCAGTGAGACACTTTCAAGGAACAGAAATCTACCTTTGAAATAACAGGCACGAGCTTGGACAAGAATTCTGAGCTTCAGATAAGAAGTCATTAAGCTGACAACTTGATTTCAGTGTGAGCAGAGACTCCAACTGTGCTGTGCCAAACTGATAAACAGAAATATGTGCTAACCAATATGTGCTGTTATAAGCCACTCAATTTGTGTTAATTTGTTATGCTTCGATAGAAAACTAATGCAGGCATGTCCATCCATCTTATTTTCCAGCAGGCCGTTATTAGTAACTTATTTTCATACTCAATTTTTGTGCCAAATCACTTTATTTCATCATTTCATAATTAGCCAAAAAATTAGTTTCTGTTCTTTAGTTTTTCACAGAAACATATCTGCAAATAAAAATGAATTTTCCTTTTCTTTTCCATTTAAAAATGTTTACTCCAGCTCAATACTTTTGATAAGTATTAAAAAAAAATGTTAGTTACAAAAGTAATTGCAAACAGTCTTATAGCAGACACTGTTGTCACCATCCCTATTTTCGCTTTTTCTGTTTTTTACTGGGATTACCCAAAACTCTCTGCTTGAGAGCTATTTTAAGCTGCAGAAATAGGTACAATCATTGTATAGATCATGGCATACATGTTGAGGATGATTACTACTTAACTACTTACCAAATTACTTCAAAATAGTGGCTTAACTATTACAAATGTATTATTTTGCAGTTCTGTAGGTAGAGATCTAACACAGTGTCACTGAGCTAAAAATCAATATGTTGGCAACATCGTGTTTCTTTGGGGAGAGACGAGGATAATCAATTTCTTTGCTTTTCCACTTGGTGGGGGGTGTCCATATCCTTAGCTTATGCTCTCTTTGCTCCATATTTAAACTCATAGCAGTGAGTTATGTACTTATCACAACTGGTCACTCTGCCCTGACTCTTTCTTTCCCTGTC
This sequence comes from Pseudois nayaur, assembly GCA_003182575.1. Taxonomy (NCBI): domain Eukaryota; kingdom Metazoa; phylum Chordata; class Mammalia; order Artiodactyla; family Bovidae; genus Pseudois; species Pseudois nayaur. The sequence continues at coordinate 7,430 of NIZD01087096.1, forward strand.
TCCCTCTATGTCAGCAGCCTTCAAAATTTTGGCACCAGGAACCAATTTCATGGAAGACAATTTTCACACAGACCAAGGTGAGGATGATTTTGGGTTTATTCAAGCACATTGCACTTATTTATTATTATATCAGCTCCGCTGCAGATGGTCAAGAGCTGATACAATAGTAAATATAAGTAATGTGCTTGATTCATCCCCAAACTGTTTCCACCTCAGTCTGTGGGAAACTTATCTTCCATGAACTGGTTCTTGGTGATTATATTGGACTCAGGAGGATAACACAGAATAATCTCCTTATTTTAAGACCAAGTGAATCACAAGTTTAGTTCCACAGGCAATGTTAATTTCTCTTTGCTATGTAACATAAAATAGTCACAGATATGAGGATTAGGACATGGACATCTTTTTTGAGGGGGGGACAAATTCTCTCTAGAAGAATATATCCCAGCTTTTCACTCTTAGAATGGTACAACTCTAAGATCTGATCCTCACAGTTTTCATGGGTTACAAGTGGGGTCAAGGCCCAGTTGCACTTATTCATATATTCACTGTTTTCAGATCAGTGTTTAAAATCCTTTTTTCCCTGTTATTGAGATAAAGAGCTTAACTAAGACAATCAGTAGCATAAATGCCTTTAGGAATAGACCCTTACACTGGAATTCTATGACTAGATTACTCACTGGTCAGATGGTTAGCAAGAAATTCATTGCTGTTGTAATCATCCCTAATATACATAAGATTTACCAATTACTTATATTTTCACTTGAGAATGGGTATATAAAGGGATGCATATTGGAAAAGAGATGCACTGTTTAATGCAGTAGAATGAAAACTTCAAATGTAAGGGAGGAATGGCAATGATAAGGATTGAGACATTGTTTGACAGTTGTCAATAGGCATAGAAACTTTGAAGGAAATAATAGTCCGAGGCCAGCAAATTATTGATCCAAGGCACAGTGTGAAAGCTGAAAGGCTATAATTTTGTTGTTTAAAGAAATACTCATCTCATGCAGGTAAATTCAAACTATGATGGATATCAGGCCCAGGGTTTGATAGCAAAAGTAGTGGAATTATAAAGGAAGCTAAAGTTAAATTGCTGGTTCCTACACTAAAATATTTTGAAAAGAGAGGAACTCAGAGACCTAGGATTGGTATTTTGGGGGAAGTGCTTGAAAACTGAATTCACAAATCTTCAATTCACAAATGTTTTGAGTTGGCAGAAATGGCTCTTTTCCTTTTGTTAGGAGTAGACAATCTCTCATTCCTTGAGACAATGAATGGCTCTCAGTTGAAAAAGATGCTATGCATGATTATGCTTCAGTTCAGTTCAGTTCATGCTCAGGCATGTCCGACTCTTTGCGACCCCATGAATTGCATCACACCAGGCCTCCCTGTCCATCACCAACTCCCGGAGTTCACTCAAACTCATGTCCATCGAGTCGGTGATGCCATCCAGCCATCTCATCCTCTGTCATCCCCTTCTCTTCCTGCCCCCAGTCCCTCCAAGCATCAGAGTCTTTTCCAGTGAGTCAACTCTTCTCATGAGGTGGCCAAAGTACTGGAGTTTCAGCTTTAGCATCATTCCTTCCAAAGAACACCCAGGACTGATCTCCTTTAGAATGGACTGGTTGGATCTCCTTGCAGTCCAAGGGACTCTCAAGAGTCTTCTCCAACACCACAGTTCAAAAGCCTCAATTCTTCTGCACTCAGCCTTCTTCACAGTCCAACTCTCATATCCATACATGACCACTGGAAAAACCATAGCCTTGAATAGACAAACCTTTGTTGGCAAAGGAATGTCTGCTTTTCAATATGCTATCTAGGTTGGTGATTATGCTTAAGGTCTTCCAGATCTTTCACTCACTCTTTTCATTTTTTCTACATCAATAGCAAGAATAGAACATTAACATCACTGGGCCCCAGAGGACCATCTCTGCTCTGAGAAGAAAAATCTATTTGCCAGAGAGCTGACAAATGTGATTAGCATACACTGGCAGCAACTGCAAGATAATGCCTGGAAGCAAAACGGGTTGGGGCTGGATCAGTGAAGGAAGGATACAAGAATGGAAGGGGAAGTTTCTTAATATTGGTGAATATTCTGAGGACTCAAAATTTATCATGTTGGTAAGGATGCTTCAAGTCATAAATGTACCTGGAACAGCTGTTTGAAGCTTGGAAACAATGATGGTTAATGAATGAGTTAGAGCTGCCATAACTGTGTTGACAAGGTACAGATTTTCAACTCAAATGGCTCTGAAATGTGGGCATGTTGGAATGAATGTTACCTAAGACCTGAGCACCTGATGGCTAAGAATGATTCCCAGGGTGATCCAGGAACCACGCCTTCATACGAAGATAAGAAATGTACTAGTGCAGCACCGGCGCATCTGAGAAAGCTAGTGGTGGCTGTCCTCTGTGGGCAAGGATTGATGGTAAGATGTACAGCTTTAATTTGTCTTCCTAAAGTTAGTGCAGAGGTCAGGATTCTGGAACAGTAGACTTAGGGTGTCAATTTATGATCATTAGGTGCAAGATGACTGTCAATCCATATGCACTTTAGCCATAGGCCTCACCGACAAGAGACCAGGTTGCTTTTTCAGGGAAGCAAAATAGATGGGCAGTTAATTAGGTTATTGCTTGACACAATTAACCAGAAAAAATCAAAAGTGAAGGAATGTGAAGAAGGCTGATGTCAACTATCACAATGAACAATCACAATCCATTGAGAGTTTTCAGACTTGAGCTGTTTCTCAGCCTAGACCCCAGTAACTAAACTGGAAGCCAGATGCCTTTGAGGAAGTACAAAATGTCATAGCAAATATCAATAATCACTACTCTTCCCTCAAAAGGACCCAAGCCCATTTATGAGAGTAGCTATCCACTGGGAAAGGAAAACAGGGAATTTCACGGACTGGTTGGATGCAGGATATTAGCTGATGTTAATATCACAGGAATCAAAATAACACGGTGCTCTAACTATAAAGCGCTGGTGACAGAATCAAAATCCCAAACCATCTCATCATAGGTCTAATGGTCTACTGAAGAGTGCTATAACAGTTTCCCCACACTTGATTTCATCATAGGAATAGATAGACAACAATGACTTGCTCACATGGCTTCTCTGACCTGTGAAGTCATTCACATTATAATAATAAAAAAAGATAAAACATTTTTGAAATTGTTCCTCTTCCTTCACCTCAAACCAAGACAAAATAATGAATCAGAAACATCTTATTACAGTTGAAATGAAAAATATCAGAAGTATGTTCAAATAATTAAAGGATGTAAGAGTGGTAGTCACCATCATATCACTATTTAATTTATAGCTTTGATGTCTACAGAAATCTGAAGGATCACAGGCAGATCTAAATTTAACCAGTTTCAGCTGCTGTCCACAGTATTATTTTTTTTTAATAAAAATGATTAACTTAGAATTTGAATTTACTGCTAATCTAATAATTGGGTTCTTTTTTTATTTCTTTGAGAAAGGATAATTAAAGAGGGTTTACCTGTGCATTTACAGTATTTCCCCAGGTTAAGGCCACTCTCTTGCTCCACCATGATATCCAGCTGGACATTACAACACAGACTTTATGGCCAAAAATATACTATTTGGTCCCTTTCAAAGAAAAATTTTCCCTTTCTCTAGTCTATGCTGAAACATCCCTTCTAATGTAATGAAAAGTTATTTCATCTTGCACATCCTACCTCTAAAAAGAGCATGGAGCTCTCTGATCCTCTTTATCTTTTGAAGGTAATATATAAATCACTTAGGCTTACTACTTCAACCCATTTATTGGGTGAGTCATAAAGCTACAAATTTTAAATGGGCCTGAGCAAGAGAGTGTTCAGCAAGACATTCAGAATGATGTTCAAATGACTCCAATTTAGTTCATATGACCCAGCAGATGCCAGAACATAAAAGGAATAAAAGTCCAATGTGTGGACTCTCTGGCCAGTCTAAATAGGAGCTTTGCAGGGATGAATATACTCCAGGGTGTGATTCAGAGTCATGCGGCTATAGCAAGAAATCATTCATCACTTGAAAATCAGCACTTGATAATGCTATTAGGCCCTAGTAGACACTCTATGTGACCTTCACACACCATTTGCCTATGTCCAGAGTTGGGGAATCTTAAACTGCATATTGTAAGATCCACCATCTCAAAAATTTGAATATAAACAGCATCACTCTCATAAAATGAAATTGGTACACTCAGGCAGGGAGCAAGCAGATGCAGAGGATAAGAGGCTCAGATCTCATGTATTACCAGATTCTTGCCTTTCAGCTAACCCTGATATCCTTCTGAGGGCTTCCGAGGTGGTGCTAGTAGTAAAGAACTTGCCTGCCAATACAGGAGACATAAGAGATGCGAGTTTGATCCCTAAGTCAGAAAGATGCCCTGGAGGAGGGCATGGCCACCCACTCCAGTATTTTTACATGGAGAATCCCCGTGTACAGAGCCTGGTCATGGAGTGGCTATAGTCCATAGGATCACACAGAGTCAGACATGACTGAAGAGACTAGGCATGCACATAGCCTTCTGAGCAGTTTCCTATTACAAGAAGAGAATATTTGAGATTGAGTCTCAATATACCGAAGTGAACTGAAAATGAACTGCTGCTCTACTACTTAATAGGCCCCCAAGAGGCAGAAAGAAATTTATCCAAACCTTTTGCTCATCAACCTGATATGGGAGAAGTAAGTAAAGATAAAAAGATAAGTAGAGTATGTATTTTGACTCCTGAATAGGAGGGAATTATCTGACTGGATTGTCAGGGACCTGAAAATAAATAAAGCAAGAAGAAGGGTTGGTGATGGACCCATAGAAAATAGAACAAAATGTGTAGATCTTTGAGTCCCTTCTCAATGTCCATCATGACATAAAATGAACTTTCAGTTGTGAGAGTAGCTGGATCAGCTTTCATGTTGGAGAGACATGCCAGGTCACCATGTCCCACTAGAGCAGAATTGACTCCTGGGCTTTTGATATAGTTGCATTTATACCAAATTGATTTTATTAGACCTCTTCTATCCTGGATACAGAGGTACTTCCTCTTCTCTGGGATTGATATACATGCCAGATTTAACTTTGTCTTCTTATTCAGGATGGCAGCAGTACTCTGTGAAAGTTTTAGAGTATTTGATTTATAACAGAATGTTACATAAGAACACTTTGAATAAAAATATTGCTTCATAACGAAGAAGATACAACAATTGACAAATGTCTTAGGATCCATTTTTCAATCAGAAAAAGTTTTTTTACTAGCTTATCTGAAAGATAGCAGCATGAAAGAATATTCCAGTGGAATTTAAAAGGTGCAGCTAAGGCTTCAGATCAGTTCAGTTGTTCAGTCATGTCTGAATCTTTGCAAGCCCATGGACTATAGCACACCAGGCTTCCCTGGACATCATCAACTCTCAGAGCCTTCTCAAAATCTTGTCCACTGAGTCAGTGATGACATCCAATCATCTCATCCTCTGTTGTCCCCTTCTTCTCCTGCCTTCAATCTTTCCTACCAGCAGGGTCTTTTCCAGTGAGTCAGTTCTTTGCATCAGGTGGCCAAATGATTGGAGCTTCAGCTTCAGCATCAGTCTTTGTATGATTATTCAGGACTGATTTCCTTTGTGATTGACTGGTTTGATCTCCTTGCAATCCAAGAGACTCTCAAGAGTCTTCTTCAATACCACATTTCAAAAGCATCAGTTCTTTGGCACTCAGCTTTCTTTATGGTCCAACTCTCACATTTATACATGACTACTGGAAAAAACATAGCTTTCACTAGATAAACTTTTGTTGGTGAAGTAACGTCTCTACTTTTTAATATGCTGTCTAGGTTGGTCATAGCTTTTCTTCTAAGGAGCAAGCATCTTTTAATTTCATGGCTGCAGTCATCATCTGCAGTGATTTTGGAGTCCAAGAAAATAAAGTCTGCCACTATTTCCATTGTTTCCCTATTTGTCATGAAGTGATGGGACCAGATGCCATGATTTTAGCTTTCTGAATGTCTGAATGTTGAGTTTTAAGCCAAGTTTTTCACTCTCCTCTTTTACCTTCATCAAGAGGCTCCTTAGTTCCTCTTTGCTCACTGCCATAAGGGTGGTGTCATCTGTATATCTGAGGTTATTGATATTTCTCCCAGTAATCTTGTTTCCAGTTTGTGTTTCATCCAGCCTAGCATTTCCCATGATATACTTTGCATATAAGTTAAATAAGCAGGATTACAACATATAGCCTTGACATAATCCTTTCCCAATTTGGAATCAGTCCATTGTTCCATGTCCAGTTCTAACTGTTGCTTCTTGAACTGCATACAGATTTCTCAGGAGGCAGGAAAGGTAGTCTGGTATTCCTATCTCTTGAAGAATTTTTTACAGTTTGTTGTGATCTACACAGTCAAAGGCTTTGGCATAGTTAATAAAGCAGATGTTTTTCTAGAAATCTCTTCCTTTTTCTATGATCCAATGGATGTTGGCAATTTGGTCTCTTGTTCCTGTCTCTTATACACATCTAGAGACTCTCAAGAGTCTTCTTCAATACCACATTTCAAAAGCATCAGTTCTTTGGCACTCAGCTTTCTCTGTCTCTTATACACATCTAGAGACTCTCAAGAGTCTTCTTCAATACCACATTTCAAAAGCATCAGTTCTTTGGCACTCAGCTTTCTCTGTCTCTTATACACATCTAGAGACTCTCAAGAGTCTTCTTCAATACCACATTTCAAAAGCATCAGTTCTTTGGCACTCAGCTTTCTCTGTCTCTTATACACATCTAGAGACTCTCAAGAGTCTTCTTCAATACCACATTTCAAAAGCATCAGTTCTTTGGCACTCAGCTTTCTCTGTCTCTTATACACATCTAGAGACTCTCAAGAGTCTTCTTCAATACCACATTTCAAAAGCATCAGTTCTTTGGCACTCAGCTTTCTCTGTCTCTTATACACATCTAGAGACTCTCAAGAGTCTTCTTCAATACCACATTTCAAAAGCATCAGTTCTTTGGCACTCAGCTTTCTCTGTCTCTTATACACATCTAGAGACTCTCAAGAGTCTTCTTCAATACCACATTTCAAAAGCATCAGTTCTTTGGCACTCAGCTTTCTCTGTCTCTTATACACATCTAGAGACTCTCAAGAGTCTTCTTCAATACCACATTTCAAAAGCATCAGTTCTTTGGCACTCAGCTTTCTCTGTCTCTTATACACATCTAGAGACTCTCAAGAGTCTTCTTCAATACCACATTTCAAAAGCATCAGTTCTTTGGCACTCAGCTTTCTCTGTCTCTTATACACATCTAGAGACTCTCAAGAGTCTTCTTCAATACCACATTTCAAAAGCATCAGTTCTTTGGCACTCAGCTTTCTCTGTCTCTTATACACATCTAGAGACTCTCAAGAGTCTTCTTCAATACCACATTTCAAAAGCATCAGTTCTTTGGCACTCAGCTTTCTCTGTCTCTTATACACATCTAGAGACTCTCAAGAGTCTTCTTCAATACCACATTTCAAAAGCATCAGTTCTTTGGCACTCAGCTTTCTCTGTCTCTTATACACATCTAGAGACTCTCAAGAGTCTTCTTCAATACCACATTTCAAAAGCATCAGTTCTTTGGCACTCAGCTTTCTCTGTCTCTTATACACATCTAGAGACTCTCAAGAGTCTTCTTCAATACCACATTTCAAAAGCATCAGTTCTTTGGCACTCAGCTTTCTCTGTCTCTTATACACATCTAGAGACTCTCAAGAGTCTTCTTCAATACCACATTTCAAAAGCATCAGTTCTTTGGCACTCAGCTTTCTCTGTCTCTTATACACATCTAGAGACTCTCAAGAGTCTTCTTCAATACCACATTTCAAAAGCATCAGTTCTTTGGCACTCAGCTTTCTCTGTCTCTTATACACATCTAGAGACTCTCAAGAGTCTTCTTCAATACCACATTTCAAAAGCATCAGTTCTTTGGCACTCAGCTTTCTCTGTCTCTTATACACATCTAGAGACTCTCAAGAGTCTTCTTCAATACCACATTTCAAAAGCATCAGTTCTTTGGCACTCAGCTTTCTCTGTCTCTTATACACATCTAGAGACTCTCAAGAGTCTTCTTCAATACCACATTTCAAAAGCATCAGTTCTTTGGCACTCAGCTTTCTCTGTCTCTTATACACATCTAGAGACTCTCAAGAGTCTTCTTCAATACCACATTTCAAAAGCATCAGTTCTTTGGCACTCAGCTTTCTCTGTCTCTTATACACATCTAGAGACTCTCAAGAGTCTTCTTCAATACCACATTTCAAAAGCATCAGTTCTTTGGCACTCAGCTTTCTCTGTCTCTTATACACATCTAGAGACTCTCAAGAGTCTTCTTCAATACCACATTTCAAAAGCATCAGTTCTTTGGCACTCAGCTTTCTCTGTCTCTTATACACATCTAGAGACTCTCAAGAGTCTTCTTCAATACCACATTTCAAAAGCATCAGTTCTTTGGCACTCAGCTTTCTCTGTCTCTTATACACATCTAGAGACTCTCAAGAGTCTTCTTCAATACCACATTTCAAAAGCATCAGTTCTTTGGCACTCAGCTTTCTCTGTCTCTTATACACATCTAGAGACTCTCAAGAGTCTTCTTCAATACCACATTTCAAAAGCATCAGTTCTTTGGCACTCAGCTTTCTCTGTCTCTTATACACATCTAGAGACTCTCAAGAGTCTTCTTCAATACCACATTTCAAAAGCATCAGTTCTTTGGCACTCAGCTTTCTCTGTCTCTTATACACATCTAGAGACTCTCAAGAGTCTTCTTCAATACCACATTTCAAAAGCATCAGTTCTTTGGCACTCAGCTTTCTCTGTCTCTTATACACATCTAGAGACTCTCAAGAGTCTTCTTCAATACCACATTTCAAAAGCATCAGTTCTTTGGCACTCAGCTTTCTCTGTCTCTTATACACATCTAGAGACTCTCAAGAGTCTTCTTCAATACCACATTTCAAAAGCATCAGTTCTTTGGCACTCAGCTTTCTCTGTCTCTTATACACATCTAGAGACTCTCAAGAGTCTTCTTCAATACCACATTTCAAAAGCATCAGTTCTTTGGCACTCAGCTTTCTCTGTCTCTTATACACATCTAGATGTGTATAAGAGACAGCTTATAAAGACTTATCTCTCTTTAGCTAAGCAACTAAGGTTTAATGGTGACATTTTACAAGAATGAACAACTTATTATATATGTATATAGAATGGGAAAGATTAGTGATCTCTTCAAGAAAGTTTTAGATATCAAGAGAACATTTCATGCAAGGATGGGCACATTCTTGTATGAAAAGGACTGAGTGAAAGCAGAGATTAAGAAGAGGTGACAAAAAAAAAAAAAGGAACTATACAAAAAAAATAAAATAAAAAAGGCTTTAATGACCTGCATAACCATGATGGTGTGGTCAATCAACTAGAGGTAGGCATCTTAGAGTGAAGTCATGTGGGCCTTAGGAAGCGTTCCTAACAAACTGGGAACAAAGGTAGCAGAGATAATGGAATTCCAGGTGAGCTATTTCAAATCCTAAAAGGTGACACTGTTAAAGTGCTGCACTCAGTGTGTCAGCAAATTTGAAAAACTCAGCAGTGGCTACAGGACTGGAAGAGTTCAGTTTTCATTCCAATGTCAAAGAAAAGCAATGCCAAAGAATGTTCAAACTGCTGTACAATTGTGCTCATTTTGCATGCTAGTAAGGTTATGCTCAAAATCTTTCAAGGCAGGCTTTAGCAATACGTGAACCAAGAACTTCCAAAAGTACAATCTGGGTTTAGAAAAGGCAAAGCAAGCAGAGATTAACTGCCAACATTCACTGGATGATGGGGAAAGCAAGGGAATTCCAGAAAAAACATCTACTTCTGCTTCATTGACTATACTAATACCTTTGACTTGTGGATCACAGTGAACTGTGGAAAATTCTTAAAGAGATAGGAATATCAGACTGCCTTACCTGTCTCCTGAGAAACCTGTATGCAGGTCAAGAAACAACAGATAAAACCTTACATGGAACAACTGACTGGCTGAAAATTTGGAAAGGAATCCAATAAGGCTATATACTGTCACCTTATATACTGGATGAATCACAAGCTTGAATCAAGATTGCCTGGAGAAATATCAACAACCTCAGATATGAAACGGATAGCATTCTAATGGCAGAAGATGAAGAAGAACTAAAGAGGGCCTTGATGAAGGTGAAAGAGGAGAGTCAAAAAGCTGGCTGAAAACTCAGCATTCAAAAAACTAAGATCACAGCAACCAATCTCATCATCATGGCACATATAAGGGGAAAAAGTACAAATAATGACAGATTTTGTTTTCTTGGGATCCAGAATTACTGTGGACATTGTCTGAAGCCATGAAATTAAAAGCCACTTGCTCCTCAGGTGGAAAGCTAAGTCACCTAGACAGTCTATTAAAAGGCAGAGACATCACTTTCTGACAAATGTGCATATAGTCAAAGCTATGGTTTTTCCAATTGTTATGTTCGGATCTGAGAGCTGGACCATGAAGAAGGCTGAGTGTCAAAGAACTGATGCTTTTAAATTATGATGCTGGAGAAGACTCTTGAGAGTCCCTTGAATTGCCAGGAGATCAAACCAGTCAGTCCTAAAGGAAATCAACCCTGAATACTCATTGGAAGGAGTGATGCTGAAGCTGAAACTTCAATATTTTGGCCACCTGATATGAAGAGCTTACTTATTGGAAAAGACCCTGATGCTGGGAAAGATTGAAGGCAGGAGGAGAAGGGGATGACAGAGGATAGATTGTCAGATATCTTCACTGACTCAATGGATATGAATTTGAGCAAACTCCAGGAGATTGTGGAAAACAGAGGAGACTGGCATGCTACAGTCTATGAGGTTGCAAAGAGATGGACGTGACTTAGTGACTAAACAACAACAATATATATGTATATGCATTCATTCATGCTGACTCATATATGACTCTTTGAGACTCATGAACTGTAGCTGGTCAGGCTCCTCTGCCCATGGGTTTCTCCAAGCAAGAATGTTGGAGTGGGTTGCCAAGTCCTCCTCCAGACGATCTACCTGATCCAGGGATCAAACCCATGTTTCTAATGTGACTGTATTGGCAGGCAGATCTTTACCACCAGCACACCTGGGAAGCCCATATATGTGTGTGTATATATACATATATATATATGTGTGTATATATACATATACACNATTATATATGTATATAGAATGGGAAAGATTAGTGATCTCTTCAAGAAAGTTTTAGATATCAAGAGAACATTTCATGCAAGGATGGGCACATTCTTGTATGAAAAGGACTGAGTGAAAGCAGAGATTAAGAAGAGGTGACAAAAAAAAAAAAAGGAACTATACAAAAAAAATAAAATAAAAAAGGCTTTAATGACCTGCATAACCATGATGGTGTGGTCAATCAACTAGAGGTAGACATCTTAGAGTGAAGTCATGTGGGCCTTAGGAAGCGTTCCTAACAAACTGGGAACAAAGGTAGCAGAGATAATGGAATTCCAGGTGAGCTATTTCAAATCCTAAAAGGTGACACTGTTAAAGTGCTGCACTCAGTGTGTCAGCAAATTTGAAAAACTCAGCAGTGGCTACAGGACTGGAAGAGTTCAGTTTTCATTCCAATGTCAAAGAAAAGCAATGCCAAAGAATGTTCAAACTGCTGTACAATTGTGCTCATTTTGCATGCTAGTAAGGTTATGCTCAAAATCTTTCAAGGCAGGCTTTAGCAATACTTGAACCAAGAACTTCCAAAAGTACAATCTGGGTTTAGAAAAGGCAAAGCAAGCAGAGATTAACTGCCAACATTCACTGGATGATGGGGAAAGCAAGGGAATTCCAGAAAAAACATCTACTTCTGCTTCATTGACTATACTAATACCTTTGACTTGTGGATCACAGTGAACTGTGGAAAATTCTTAAAGAGATAGGAATATCAGACTGCCTTACCTGTCTCCTGAGAAACCTGTATGCAGGTCAAGAAACAACAGATAAAACCTTACATGGAACAACTGACTGGCTGAAAATTTGGAAAGGAATCCAATAAGGCTATATACTGTCACCTTATATACTGGATGAATCACAAGCTTGAATCAAGATTGCCTGGAGAAATATCAACAACCTCAGATATGAAACGGATAGCATTCTAATGGCAGAAGATGAAGAAGAACTAAAGAGGGCCTTGATGAAGGTGAAAGAGGAGAGTCAAAAAGCTGGCTGAAAACTCAGCATTCAAAAAACTAAGATCACAGCAACCAATCTCATCATCATGGCACATATAAGGGGAAAAAGTACAAATAATGACAGATTTTGTTTTCTTGGGATCCAGAATTACTGTGGACATTGTCTGAAGCCATGAAATTAAAAGCCACTTGCTCCTCAGATGGAAAGCTAAGTCACCTAGACAGTCTATTAAAAGGCAGAGACATCACTTTCTGACAAATGTGCATATAGTCAAAGCTATGGTTTTTCCAATTGTTATGTTCGGATCTGAGAGCTGGACCATGAAGAAGGCTGAGTGTCAAAGAACTGATGCTTTTAAATTATGATGCTGGAGAAGACTCTTGAGAGTCCCTTGAATTGCCAGGAGATCAAACCAGTCAGTCCTAAAGGAAATCAACCCTGAATACTCATTGGAAGGAGTGATGCTGAAGCTGAAACTTCAATATTTTGGCCACCTGATATGAAGAGCTTACTTATTGGAAAAGACCCTGATGCTGGGAAAGATTGAAGGCAGGAGGAGAAGGGGATGACAGAGGATAGATTGTCAGATATCTTCACTGACTCAATGGATATGAATTTGAGCAAACTCCAGGAGATTGTGGAAAACAGAGGAGACTGGCATGCTACAGTCTATGAGGTTGCAAAGAGATGGACGTGACTTAGTGACTAAACAACAACAATATATATGTATATGCATTCATTCATGCTGACTCATATATGACTCTTTGAGACTCATGAACTGTAGCTGGTCAGGCTCCTCTGCCCATGGGTTTCTCCAAGCAAGAATGTTGGAGTGGGTTGCCAAGTCCTCCTCCAGACGATCTACCTGATCCAGGGATCAAACCCATGTTTCTAATGTGACTGTATTGGCAGGCAGATCTTTACCACCAGCACACCTGGGAAGCCCATATATGTGTGTGTATATATACATATATATATATGTGTGTATATATACATATACACACATATATATATATATATATATAGTCAATGGTTGTTTTATATTGCTTGATTTCAACAACTGAAATATGCCGGTCCAGAAAAAATTTTTAAATGTAGAATTTTGTGTGGCCCCTTTAACCATTAATGCCAGTGATCTATTTTGAAATTTGCACTGAAAAGATACTTCTTGAATTAAAGCTTCTAGCCCTTAGGTGATAGATGCTGCAACTAGGCAAGAGTAATGGCAAATCATTAAGACTGAGGCAGAAGGTGGAGGGAGAAGCAGTGGTTGTGTTTATTCCTAATAGGGACGGGTTCTCTATCGCTGATATGGTTAGGAATTCCAGGTGCATGATGATAAGAGAAAGCAACAACTATGCAAATAGTTTACAATTGTTTCTGACTTCTAGATGGTGTGCACTTTTATTGTCAAATTTACAAAAGAACACTGTCATCTGGATGTGTGAGTGCTAAGTCACTTCAGTCATGTCTGATTCTTTGCAACCCTCTGAACTATAGCTCACTAGGCTCCTCTGTCCATGGGATTCTCCAGGGAGAATATTGGAGTGGTTGCCATTCCCTCCTCCAGGGGATCTTCCCAACTCAGGGATCAAACCCGTGTCTCTTACGGTCTCCTCTCCTGCATTGGCAGACAGGTTCTTTAACACCAGCACCACCTGGGAAGCCCTTGGTCAACGGTAAAGTTTCCACTAAACCAGTAGCTATAACTGCTACATAGTCACAGCTCAGACGGTAAAGAATACCTGCAATCCGCAAGACTTGGTTCAATCACTGGGTTGGGAAGATCCCCTAAGGAAGATCCCACTCCAGTATTCTTGCCTGGAGAATTCCCATGGACAGAGGAGCCTGGAAGTCTACAGTCCATGGGATCGCAAAGAGTTGGACATGACTTAGTGACTAAGCACATGCCTCTGGACTAGCAAGCAATGAAGCAACTTACTATAGAGGCAGTAGTAATTAACTGAGAGTTTCATTGGAGATAGTGGCTGATTCTTCATAACCAAGGCAGGAAGAATTACACCTAAAACTCAAGCACTTACTAAGTAGATGTTTCCTATTTTTTTCTTGCTCAGTGTTAATCATTAACAGATAAACACAGCAACCATGTCTCCACAAGGGCCCAATAGCCAGAGGCTAAGCTCTTGAGGGCTGAAAGTCTGAGTTACTACGTGTGACGAGCAGCCTGCACTAGACCAAGCACTGGCTGTGGAGGGAAATCTAGAATGGATAACAGAGCAGGGGGATGTTGGTTTTTATAAATTCCAGTTTGGGAACCAACTAGATCAATAATGCCCAGTGGTATACCTTTTATCTCCAATTCTTCTTTGGTAAATTTTTGTTTTTAATTAACAACTTCTGACTGACTACTGCCTTGATAAGCTAATGACAAAATAGTATTTTGGAAGCATGTGTGGGTCTGACTAATGCAAAGAATGGAAAGTAAAAGACAATAGCTGAGCTAAACAGACATGTATATGCTATTCTTAATGCAATCTTCTGAGACCTAATAGGAGCTACTCACCTTGCTACGGGAGAATGCTCAGCCATAGCTGGGCCAAAATAAATTGCCACAAAATAATTTCTTATGAGTAGCCCTGAACTAATAGCAGATGAGAATGGTATATAAATACCCCAATTTCCTCACTGTTATAGACCACCATAACCACCCCAAGATTTCCATATCTTTATCTCTGGAAACTCTGAATATATTGTTACATGGAAGGGCGAAAGTGCAAATGAAATTATAGTTGCTAATCAGCTGACCTTAAAATAAAGAGAGTATCATGGATGAATTGGGCTTCCCTGGTTGTTCAGACAGTAAAGAATCTACCTGCAATGCAGGAAACCTGGCTTTGATCCCTGCTTGGGGAAGATCCCCTGGAAAAGGGAACGGCTACGCTCTCCAGTATTCTTGCCTGGAGAATTTTCCATGGACAGAGGAGCTTGGCGGGCTGCAGACCATGGGGCTACAAAGAGTCATACACGACTGACCAACTCACACACACACAAATGAAAAGGGCCCTTTAAACATGGAAGAGAGACAGAGGAGAGAGTGATGGAAGAAAGATCAAACACTGCTGCTGCTTTGTGGGTGGAAGAACACAGCAGAGAAATGAGGATGGCTTCAGAAAGCGGAAAAGGTAAGGAACATATCTCCCCCAAGGCCTTCAGAATCAGGAAGATAGCCCTGCCAATGACCTTGGTTATGTGAAACTCATTTGGGCATGTATAAAATAATAATTTTGAGTTGTGTGGAATGGTTCCAAATTGTAAAAGGAGTAAGACAAGGTTGTTTATTATTACCCTGTTTATTTAACTTATATGTGGAGTACATCATGTGAAATGCTGGGCTGGATGTAGCACAAGACGGAATCAAGATTTCCAGGAGAAATATCAATAACCTCAGACATGCATATGATATTACCCTTATGACACAAAGTGAAGAGGAACTAAAGAGCTTCTGGATGAAAGTGAAAGAGGAGAGGGAAAAAGCTGGGTTAAAATCCAACATTCAAAACACAAAGATCATGGCATCCTATCCCACCACTTCATGGCAAATAGATGGGGATACAATGGAAAGTGAGTATTTTCTTGGGCTCCAAAATTACTGCAGACAGTGACTGCAGTCATGAAATTAAAAGACACTTTCTCCTTGGAAGAAAAGCTATGGCCAACCTAGACAGCATATTAAAAAGCAGAGACATTACTTTGCCAGCAAAGGTCTGTCTAGTCAAAGCTATATATATATATTTTCCCCCAGGAGTCACGTATGGATGTGAGAGTTGGACCATAAAGAAAGCTGAGCGCTGATGAAGAATCGAAGCTTTTGAGCAGTGGTGTTGGAAAAGACTCTTGAGAGTCCTTTGGACTGCAAGAAGATCAAAACAGTGAACCCTAAAGGAAATCTGTCCCAAATATTCACTGGAAGAACTGATACTGACTGAAGTTCCAAATCTTCAGTCACCTGATGCAAAGAACTGATGCCTTAGAAAAGACCCTGATGCTGGGAATGATTGAAGACAGGAGAAGAGGATGACAGAGGATGAGATGGTTGGATGGCATCACCAACTTGATGGACATGAGTTTGAGCAAGCTCCAGGAGTTGGTGATGGACAGGGAAGCCTGGTNATGGAAGAAAGATCAAACACTGCTGCTGCTTTGTGGGTGGAAGAACACAGCAGAGAAATGAGGATGGCTTCAGAAAGCGGAAAAGGTAAGGAACATATCTCCCCCAAGGCCTTCAGAATCAGGAAGATAGCCCTGCCAATGACCTTGGTTATGTGAAACTCATTTGGGCATGTATAAAATAATAATTTTGAGTTGTGTGGAATGGTTCCAAATTGTAAAAGGAGTAAGACAAGGTTGTTTATTATTACCCTGTTTATTTAACTTATATGTGGAGTACATCATGTGAAATGCTGGGCTGGATGTAGCACAAGACGGAATCAAGATTTCCAGGAGAAATATCAATAACCTCAGACATGCATATGATATTACCCTTATGACACAAAGTGAAGAGGAACTAAAGAGCTTCTGGATGAAAGTGAAAGAGGAGAGGGAAAAAGCTGGGTTAAAATCCAACATTCAAAATACAAAGATCATGGCATCCTATCCCACCACTTCATGGCAAATAGATGGGGATACAATGGAAAGTGAGTATTTTCTTGGGCTCCAAAATTACTGCAGACAGTGACTGCTGTCATGAAATTAAAAGACACTTTCTCCTTGGAAGAAAAGCTATGGCCAACCTAGACAGCATATTAAAAAGCAGAGACATTACTTTGCCAGCAAAGGTCTGTCTAGTCAAAGCTATATATATATATTTTCCCCCAGGAGTCACGTATGGATGTGAGAGTTGGACCATAAAGAAAGCTGAGCGCTGATGAAGAATCGAAGCTTTTGAGCAGTGGTGTTGGAAAAGACTCTTGAGAGTCCTTTGGACTGCAAGAAGATCAAAACAGTGAACCCTAAAGGAAATCTGTCCCAAATATTCACTGGAAGAACTGATACTGACTGAAGTTCCAAATCTTCAGTCACCTGATGCAAAGAACTGATGCCTTAGAAAAGACCCTGATGCTGGGAATGATTGAAGACAGGAGAAGAGGATGACAGAGGATGAGATGGTTGGATGGCATCACCAACTTGATGGACATGAGTTTGAGCAAGCTCCAGGAGTTGGTGATGGACAGGGAAGCCTGGTGTGCTGCAGTCTATGGGGTTGCAAAGAGTCAGACCCGACTGAGCATCTGAACTGAACTGAAGATTATAATTTTGAGTTGTTTAAAATGCTGTGTGTTTGTAATATGTTATGAGACTTATAGGAAAAGATACACACTTTCTTTTTGTAGGAAAAATCTGAGGCTGAAAAATACCTCTCATGGGTACCATTGAGTAAACTAGTCATTTCCTCACTCTCTCAGGCTCCATTTCCTACACATCCTACTTCCACTCTGCACTACTGATATTTCCAAGGATTATCTGACAATAAAATTATTGCTTTTAAATCCATGTCTGAGGGTCTACTTCTGGGAAGATTCACCCACAAAACAGAAGTTATTCTTTTGCTACCATCAGTGGAAATATTTATGTTGTCTCATCTAAGCCTGATGCTGGTTTTCTAGTTTGGAATCTCAGGTGTTTTTTCAGTCTTTTAACCTCAGATGTTCTTATTGAAGCAAATTGCTACCATAACTTGGGTGTGGTAAGTGAGAGGCCCCCATCTTTGGGGTTGGCTGAGTTGGTAATCCTTACTCTGACGTACAAATAGCTGAATACATTTTAAAGTAATGTAACTTGGAAATCAAATTGTGTGTCTATGAAGGTTACAACAACAGCAAACTGGAAATGTAAAGTGTATAAATATTCTACCAGCTATTTATTGTATCCTCTAGTAAGGTCTTCTGTGCGTATGTGTGTATATGCAAATTTAGTTGTAAAATGAACATATCTCAGGCCTTTTCAGCAATGATCCATAATTTTGCAAATCTTAAGAATGTTTAAGCATCTCTAAACATATGTATAGAAGGTAAACCATAAAATATATAGAGATTCTACAAGAGTTATTTTTCTGTTTCCAGTTCATATCTGATCATGAAGTATAGTATATATGAGAAAATTTCTCAGGGAGTAAATTTAGAGAAAATGAAAATGCCCTGAGAGATATGGCAGTGATCACTGTATTGCTTCCAATTTCTTCTTTTTTCCAAATGGATCTGCTCACTTTAGTCATCTTTTCAACAGAATGAATGGAGTATGTTACAAGGGGAGAGTTCGTTACAACTGCTATTTATTCAATGACTGTTGTATCCATATAACTATTAATAAATATATCTATATCATCATTATCATCTATGTATTTTTTTTGGAGGGTGGAATCCTTGAAATACATCATTTTCTATTTTCCTTGCCTGAGATTTAGGCTAATATGGTGTCATTTCATTTCCATTTAAAATTTTAACTGTTCCTATAATGAGAATTACATCAATAAGAAAGAGGAAAGGTCTGGAGAGAGAATGGGACAATAAGAACTAGTTTTCCTTAAGCCTTATTTGGGCTTCCCAAGTGGCACTAGTGGTAAAGAACCCACCTGCCAGTCCAGGCGATGTAAGAAGCATGGGTTCGATCCCTGAGTAGGGAAGTTCCCCTGGAAGAAGACATGACAACCCAATCCAGCATTCTTGCCTGGAGAATCCCATGGACAGAGGAGCTTTGCCAGCTATAGTTCATAGGGTTGCAAAGAGTCGGATACAACTGAAGCAACTTAGCATACACATACACAAGCTTCATTTGGCTTCCAGTATTTATCAACTTTATGAATAATACATTATCAACTGTAGACTAACGTACCAGAGAAGGACAAGACATTTTTGTTGATATCATCTGAATGAATTTTGTACTTTTGAAAACAATATGCAATAAGGAGGATTTTTAAATATTGTGTTTTTTTTCTATTACAATATTCTATAGGAGTTTATACTTTAAGAAATAATGATTGAAATTCATTTTTTCTTCATGTCTTATGAGCATGCTTTACATTAGTCTTCCCAATAATGACTAAAGCTTTTCTTTCAGAAAATTGAAAAACATAACATAACCCATTAAATGATAAATTTAAAACTCTGGAAGATAAATGCATCAATCTAGAACATAGTCCATTGCTTATATTTTTATAAAACATATGAGTTATATACAAAATATAATTAGTTAATATTGTATATGTTCACATTATTGGCCATTGAATTGAATATTCCAGGTGGCATATGGCATAAAAAGGAGATTTTGTAAATGATTCATTTGTTTACCAAGATTCTGCATGCGTGCCTGCTAAGTCACTTCAGTCATGTCACATTCTTTGCGACCCTGTGGACTATAGCTTGCCAAGCCCCTCTAGCCATAGGATTCTCTAGGCAAGGATACTGGAGTGGGTTGTCATCCCTCTTCCAGAGGGTCTTCCCGACACAGCGATCGAAACTGAGTCTTCTATATCTTCTGCATTGGTAGGTGGATTCTTTACCACTAGCATACCAGGGAAATGCCTTATCAAGAGTCTACTTTGTTACTTTTTGTTATTATTCTTTTTTTAATGTTTAAAGGAAAAACTGCTTCATTTTACTCTGCTGTTCAAATAATTAGCTCTTAGCTAAAGAAAAAAAAAATGTGAAAATGGAATGTTAAATCAAATTGTTGTCCCAAATTAGAAATAAATTCAAGAAAAGCAACAGTATGTTTTGGAAACAAGAAGACAGCATTATTGCTTCCAGAGTTTGTAAATTGGGGACACATAGTCTTTGGCAGTAACCAAAAGTATGCTCCCAGGGAATTGAATGGAGACAAAAACCATGGAAACCACAGCTGGGAAACTTGTAAAGGACTGACTGGGTGAACTTGACAACTTGACTGCAAGACCTTGATAATTGGTTGTAGTCAGGACATTTTCTTAAGGGATTTCTGAGCAGGAATCAAGAGTCAAAAGTTCGTATATTTTCAGCTCATGGTTTTTCTTAAAACACAAAGTACAGTACCCCAGATCTGTCATGAATGCCTGGTTCCATTTTATTCTGGGTCCCTCCTAACCACACCAGATCCATTGTCAATTCTTTCCTTAGGGGATTTTAATTTAATCCTCACATTTACCCATTTTGATTAAAATCTGCCTAAAGCAGTGTGCATGTTCAGAGTGAGTTTCAAATGGCCCTTTTCATTCTCTGTAGCATGGCTACCTGACCCGGAACAATCTTTACCCACAGAGGGACCTGGGGCTCATGGGGTCTTAAGCAGCCAAGTGAGCAAATTGGGCTATGCAGATAGTGCGTGCTTGGCATCTTTTTATAAGTTTATTGGGGTTTTAGGACAGAGTTTGGTCATTGCTTACCTGGAGTCATGGGTCATTCAGTGTGGAGAGTCTGAAGAGGCAGGGACAATGTTTATGTGAGCTGGAGACAGGATGCATATGCTGGAAGGTAGTCAGATGACAAAAGAAGTTATACAGTTTAATAAATAGGACCCAACTAAAGATCAGTCACACTGGGAGAAGGCAATTTAAACTAAGGCATTAAAAGTCTAGAACTGGAAGGGTAAAGATCTCTAGGAACAATCTGAAAATTTGGTCACTAAGCATGACTGTACTGGTCTGATATGGTTCCTTGGGAAAACTCTACTCAAATGGTTTCTTCTCTACCTGGTGTGGATGTCCTTTCTTTTCTGTTTGTTGTTTTAAGGAGAGTTTGAAGTCAGCTGTCTTCTCTATAGACTAGTCAGGTGAAGTGGCCTTTCTTTGAGTGGAAAATAGGAATCCAAGAATCAGCTCCCTTCAGTTTTGCTGTACATGAGCTAGTTAAGAGTACCTGATTAGGATCCCTCTATCCAGACTGGGCAAAACCCTTTAAATCAGGAGTTCCCAACTCCCCTTTCTTGGGCCACACAGCAGGAGATGAGCATCAGGGCAAGTGATCAAAGCTTCATCTGCTGCTCTCTATAGCTTGCATTACCATTTTGAACCATTGCCCCCTCACCCCTACCTCTGCAGTCCATGGGAAAATTGTCTTTGATGAAACCGATCCCTGTTTCTGGACCCCAGGTTGAGGACTTCTGCTCTAAATGATGCATTTCCCAGGATGCATGATCTCCTGGTTGCATGCCATAGGACATCTGATCTTCAACCAAAGGTAAATTATAGTGATAGGCTTCAGAAACCAGCTTAGACTGTCCTTTTAATAGCCTAATTAAACTTTATAATAATGTAACATAGTAACAAGGAACTATCTAGAAACTGAGTCTCAGGCAGTAAATATCAAAACTTAAAGACAATTAACAACATTAGAACTTAATGTTCACTGAAACATTTTTTCTGTCTAAAATAACTTTTCTACTAAATAAAGCCATATTGACTAATTTATTTGCAAAATAAGTCTGGTTTTAGTAAATGTGGCCTGATTAATTACATAAGTATAATGAGAAGAGCAACTGATCACCTAGTCTCCTTTAATTTACTTTGCTAAAAGTTTCATAAGGAATCTTAAAACTTTTAAAATCTCTCAAGGCCAGGAAAATCATGTTAAAGATCACATTTTGTCTCAAATGCCTGCAGTTTTGGATGAATTTCTTTCTTTTCAAGTACCCAACAAATCTTCAGGTTCTAAGATTTGTCAAGAAATTATTTTTCTTAACCTGCTAAAGCTGCTGGGACCCTGTGGGCCAAGCATCAGACTGTTTTACTATGAGGCTTTATTTTTCATTTGAGTATAATTGCTTTATAATATATATTGCTTTATAATTAATAATAGTAATACAAATAAAAAATATAATTGTTTTATTATGTGTTAGTCTCTGCTGTACAGTGAAGTGAATCAAGTATAAGTATACACATATACCCTCCCTCTTGGACCTCCCTCCTACCCCATCCCCAATTCCACCCTTCTAGGTCACCAGAGAGCCCTGAGCTGACCTCCCTGTGCTATACAGCGCATTTCCACTAGCTATCTGTTTTACTCATGGTAGTGTATATATGTCAAACCCAATCTCCAAATTTATCCCACCCCACCTATCCTTCCTTTCTGTGTCCACAGGCCCATTATCTACATCTCTGTCTCTATTCCTGCCCTGGAAATAGGTTCATCTGTAACAGTATTCTAGAATCCATATATATGCCTTAATATACAATATATGCTTTCCCCCCCTAGCTTATTTCATCTGTATGATAGACTGAAGGTCTACCCACATCTCAACTAATGACCCAACTTCATTTCTTTTTTATGACTGAGTAATATTGCGTTGTATGTATGTACCACATCTTTATCCCTGTCTCTTATACACCTCTAGATGTGTATAAGAGACCGGTATATTGTTACCCTGCTTATTTAACTCTGTCTCTTATACACCTCTAGATGTGTATAAGAGACCGGTATATTGTTACCCTGCTTATTTAACTCTGTCTCTTATACACCTCTAGATGTGTATAAGAGACCGGTATATTGTTACCCTGCTTATTTAACTCTGTCTCTTATACACCTCTAGATGTGTATAAGAGACCGGTATATTGTTACCCTGCTTATTTAACTCTGTCTCTTATACACCTCTAGATGTGTATAAGAGACCGGTATATTGTTACCCTGCTTATTTAACTCTGTCTCTTATACACCTCTAGATGTGTATAAGAGACCGGTATATTGTTACCCTGCTTATTTAACTCTGTCTCTTATACACCTCTAGATGTGTATAAGAGACCGGTATATTGTTACCCTGCTTATTTAACTCTGTCTCTTATACACCTCTAGATGTGTATAAGAGACCGGTATATTGTTACCCTGCTTATTTAACTCTGTCTCTTATACACCTCTAGATGTGTATAAGAGACCGGTATATTGTTACCCTGCTTATTTAACTCTGTCTCTTATACACCTCTAGATGTGTATAAGAGACCGGTATATTGTTACCCTGCTTATTTAACTCTGTCTCTTATACACCTCTAGATGTGTATAAGAGACCGGTATATTGTTACCCTGCTTATTTAACTCTGTCTCTTATACACCTCTAGATGTGTATAAGAGACCGGTATATTGTTACCCTGCTTATTTAACTCTGTCTCTTATACACCTCTAGATGTGTATAAGAGACCGGTATATTGTTACCCTGCTTATTTAACTCTGTCTCTTATACACCTCTAGATGTGTATAAGAGACCGGTATATTGTTACCCTGCTTATTTAACTCTGTCTCTTATACACCTCTAGATGTGTATAAGAGACCGGTATATTGTTACCCTGCTTATTTAACTCTGTCTCTTATACACCTCTAGATGTGTATAAGAGACCGGTATATTGTTACCCTGCTTATTTAACTCTGTCTCTTATACACCTCTAGATGTGTATAAGAGACCGGTATATTGTTACCCTGCTTATTTAACTCTGTCTCTTATACACCTCTAGATGTGTATAAGAGACCGGTATATTGTTACCCTGCTTATTTAACTCTGTCTCTTATACACCTCTAGATGTGTATAAGAGACCGGTATATTGTTACCCTGCTTATTTAACTCTGTCTCTTATACACCTCTAGATGTGTATAAGAGACCGGTATATTGTTACCCTGCTTATTTAACTCTGTCTCTTATACACCTCTAGATGTGTATAAGAGACCGGTATATTGTTACCCTGCTTATTTAACTCTGTCTCTTATACACCTCTAGATGTGTATAAGAGACCGGTATATTGTTACCCTGCTTATTTAACTCTGTCTCTTATACACCTCTAGATGTGTATAAGAGACCGGTATATTGTTACCCTGCTTATTTAACTCTGTCTCTTATACACCTCTAGATGTGTATAAGAGACCGGTATATTGTTACCCTGCTTATTTAACTCTGTCTCTTATACACCTCTAGATGTGTATAAGAGACCGGTATATTGTTACCCTGCTTATTTAACTCTGTCTCTTATACACCTCTAGATGTGTATAAGAGACCGGTATATTGTTACCCTGCTTATTTAACTCTGTCTCTTATACACCTCTAGATGTGTATAAGAGACCGGTATATTGTTACCCTGCTTATTTAACTCTGTCTCTTATACACCTCTAGATGTGTATAAGAGACCGGTATATTGTTACCCTGCTTATTTAACTCTGTCTCTTATACACCTCTAGATGTGTATAAGAGACCGGTATATTGTTACCCTGCTTATTTAACTCTGTCTCTTATACACCTCTAGATGTGTATAAGAGACCGGTATATTGTTACCCTGCTTATTTAACTCTGTCTCTTATACACCTCTAGATGTGTATAAGAGACCGGTATATTGTTACCCTGCTTATTTAACTCTGTCTCTTATACACCTCTAGATGTGTATAAGAGACCGGTATATTGTTACCCTGCTTATTTAACTCTGTCTCTTATACACCTCTAGATGTGTATAAGAGACCGGTATATTGTTACCCTGCTTATTTAACTCTGTCTCTTATACACCTCTAGATGTGTATAAGAGACCGGTATATTGTTACCCTGCTTATTTAACTCTGTCTCTTATACACCTCTAGATGTGTATAAGAGACCGGTATATTGTTACCCTGCTTATTTAACTCTGTCTCTTATACACCTCTAGATGTGTATAAGAGACCGGTATATTGTTACCCTGCTTATTTAACTCTGTCTCTTATACACCTCTAGATGTGTATAAGAGACCGGTATATTGTTACCCTGCTTATTTAACTCTGTCTCTTATACACCTCTAGATGTGTATAAGAGACCGGTATATTGTTACCCTGCTTATTTAACTCTGTCTCTTATACACCTCTAGATGTGTATAAGAGACCGGTATATTGTTACCCTGCTTATTTAACTCTGTCTCTTATACACCTCTAGATGTGTATAAGAGACCGGTATATTGTTACCCTGCTTATTTAACTCTGTCTCTTATACACCTCTAGATGTGTATAAGAGACCGGTATATTGTTACCCTGCTTATTTAACTCTGTCTCTTATACACCTCTAGATGTGTATAAGAGACCGGTATATTGTTACCCTGCTTATTTAACTCTGTCTCTTATACACCTCTAGATGTGTATAAGAGACCGGTATATTGTTACCCTGCTTATTTAACTCTGTCTCTTATACACCTCTAGATGTGTATAAGAGACCGGTATATTGTTACCCTGCTTATTTAACTCTGTCTCTTATACACCTCTAGATGTGTATAAGAGACCGGTATATTGTTACCCTGCTTATTTAACTCTGTCTCTTATACACCTCTAGATGTGTATAAGAGACCGGTATATTGTTACCCTGCTTATTTAACTCTGTCTCTTATACACCTCTAGATGTGTATAAGAGACCGGTATATTGTTACCCTGCTTATTTAACTCTGTCTCTTATACACCTCTAGATGTGTATAAGAGACCGGTATATTGTTACCCTGCTTATTTAACTCTGTCTCTTATACACCTCTAGATGTGTATAAGAGACCGGTATATTGTTACCCTGCTTATTTAACTCTGTCTCTTATACACCTCTAGATGTGTATAAGAGACCGGTATATTGTTACCCTGCTTATTTAACTCTGTCTCTTATACACCTCTAGATGTGTATAAGAGACCGGTATATTGTTACCCTGCTTATTTAACTCTGTCTCTTATACACCTCTAGATGTGTATAAGAGACCGGTATATTGTTACCCTGCTTATTTAACTCTGTCTCTTATACACCTCTAGATGTGTATAAGAGACCGGTATATTGTTACCCTGCTTATTTAACTCTGTCTCTTATACACCTCTAGATGTGTATAAGAGACCGGTATATTGTTACCCTGCTTATTTAACTCTGTCTCTTATACACCTCTAGATGTGTATAAGAGACCGGTATATTGTTACCCTGCTTATTTAACTCTGTCTCTTATACACCTCTAGATGTGTATAAGAGACCGGTATATTGTTACCCTGCTTATTTAACTCTGTCTCTTATACACCTCTAGATGTGTATAAGAGACCGGTATATTGTTACCCTGCTTATTTAACTCTGTCTCTTATACACCTCTAGATGTGTATAAGAGACCGGTATATTGTTACCCTGCTTATTTAACTCTGTCTCTTATACACCTCTAGATGTGTATAAGAGACCGGTATATTGTTACCCTGCTTATTTAACTCTGTCTCTTATACACCTCTAGATGTGTATAAGAGACAGCTCCAGGAGTTGGTGATGGACAGGCAGGCCTGGTGTGCTGCAATTCGTGGGGTTGCAAAGAGTCGGACAGGACTGAGCTGAGTGACTGAACTGAACTGAACTGAAAGTCCATTTTTATTCTTTAAAACTGTCTGGTCATATCTGAGTCTAGGCATGTCTCTCTCAAACATATTTTTCCTGTCAAAACCTTGAAATATAATCAATGCTTCCCACTGTGTCTTGTTTTAAGGAGAACAGATTCTTATTGAACTATGTAAATAATTATGTTGCCATAAAAATAAGAATACTCAACTAAGATTTTCCAATTCTGGAGGATCAGAGGAAAAGTTAAACGTTTAATCTTTGCAAAGATGTACTTTCTCAAATTGTTACAAGTTATGATTAGCTTAAGAGAAAAGTTTTTCATAACTGGAAAATAAAGATTAAAAAGTTATATTTCAGACAAAAATTATAATCATCTTGATTAGTTTATTCATTTCTATACACCTAATTCTTGTTGATATTGCTCTTTTGTTAGCGGTCTATAAAGCCATCAGATCTTCTGTTAGAATTCTCTAATTTTTTATCCAGCTTAATGAGTGCATGCTGTCACTCAGTTGTGTCAAACTCGTTGCAACTTTCTAGACTGTAGCCCACTAGGCTCCTCTGTCCATGGGATTTTCCAGATGAGAACAATAGACTGTGTAGTCATTTCCTCCTTCCAGGAGATCTGAACCTGAATCTCCTGCATCTCATGCATTATTTGGTGGATTCTTTACCACTGAGCCACCTGGGGAGTATGATCTAAAAGTTGTCAAAAATGTTTATTTCTCAATAATCCATTTTATGAAAGTTCTCATTTTTCTAAAACAGTAGAACAATAGCTGTCTATAAATGACAGAAGACTTAAAATGGCATGGCAAAGGATCTAATTACAATGCTATTGATAAATACATTTGACTATTTCTGCAACACACATTAAAAACTAATAGCTAGAATTATGACATTATACCAGGATATGTACAGCTTTTGTTGGTGTTGTTCAGTTGCTCAGTACTGTCTGACTCCTTGCGACCCCATGGTCTCATGGACTGCCAGGGTTCCCTGTCCTTCACTATCTCCCAGAGTTTGCACAAACTCATGTCCATCAAGTCGAGTGATGCCATCCAACCCTCTCATCCTCTGTTGTTCCCTTCTCCTGTCTTCAATCTTTCCCAGTATCAAGGTACTTTCCAGTGAGTCAGCTCTACACATGAGGTAGCCAGAGTACTGGAGCTTCAGTTTCAGCATCAATCCTTCTAACGAATATTCAGTGATGATTTCCTTTAGGATTGACTGGTTTGATCTCCTTGCAGTTCAAGGGACTCTCAAGAGTGTTCTCCAACACCACAGTTCAAAGGTATCAATTCTTTAGTATCAGCCAGCTCTCACATTTGTATATGACTACAGGAAAAAAACATAACTTTCATTACAGGGACCTTTGGCTGGAAAGTAATAGCTCTACTTTTTAATACACTGTCTAGGTTTGTCATTGCTTTACTTTCAAGGAGCAAGCATCTTTTAATTTCATGGCTGCAGTCACTATCCACAGTGATTTTGGAGCCCAAGAAAAAGTCTTTCACTGTTTCCATTGTTTCCCCATCTGTTTGCCATGAAGTGATGGAATCAGATGCCATGATCTTAGTTTTCTGAATGTTGAGTTTTAAGCCAACTTTTTCACTCTCCTCTTTCAACTTCATCAAGAGGCTTTAAATTCCTGTTCATTTTCTGCCATAATGGTGGTGTCATCTGCATATCTTAGGTTATTGGTATTTCTCCCAGCAATCTTGATTCCAGCTTGTGCTTCATCAGCCTGGCATTTCTCATGATGTACTCTGCATATACATTAACCAAGTGGGGTGACAATATACAGCCTTGATATACTTCTTTATAATTTGAAACCATTCTGTTGTTCCATGTCTGGTTCTAACTGTTGCTTCTTAACTTGCATAAAAAATTTCTCAAGAGACAAGCCGGGTGGTCTGGTATTCCTATCTCTTGAAGAATTTCCCACAGATTGTTGTGATCCACACAGTCAAAGGCTTTAACATAGTCAATGAAGCAGAAGTAGATGTATTTCTGGAATTCTCTAGCTTTTACTATGATCCAATGGATGTTGGCAATTTGATCTCTGATTTGTTTGCCTTTTTAAAATCCAGCTTGTACATCTGGAAGTTCTCAATTCACATACTGTAAAAGCCTAGCTTGAATGATTTTGAGCATTCCTTTGCTAACATGCGAAATGAGTACAACTGTGTTGTTGTTTGAACATTCTTTGGGATTGAAATGAAAACTGACCTTTTCCAGTCCTGCAGCCCCTGCTTTTTCCAAATTGGCTGGCACATTGAGTGCAACACTTTAAAGCATCATCATCTCCTTCTTCTGTATATTCTTGCCATCTCTTCTCAATATCTTCTGTTTCCGTTAGGTCCATACTGTTTCTGTGCTTTATTGTTCCTGTTTCTGCATGAAGTATTCCCTTGGTATCTCTAGTTTTCTTGAAGAGATCTCTTGTCTTTCCCATTCTATTGTTTTCCCCTATTTCTTTCCATTGTTCACTTAAAAAGCCTTGCTTATCTCTCCTTGCTATTCTCTGGAACTCTGCATTCAGATGGGTATACAGATTTTAGGGACCTCATATAATTTCAAGGACATTTATATTAATAAACTTACCCATAAAATATAACCTAAAAAGTTTCATCATTTGATAATGTTTCCCATGTAACATAACAAATAAGCCTAATTATTTTAATTTCTCTGAAATGATCCAGTGACCCTCTGAATCTTCCCAAAGTTAGTGAGAAGTCAAAAGAAATTTATTTAAAATCTGATTGGTGGAATTCTGTCAAAGATAGCAAAAGTTTTAAAAATATTTGGTCAAATAGGATTATAGGTTACTATGAAACAATACTTATTCACATAACCAAAGATGTAATAAAATATTTCAGTAGATAAACACAGGAAACTTCAACAGCTTAAAAGGTAAAGAAGCTTTATATTGTGAATCAAAAACAGATCAATAGTCCAGAAAAATTTTGCTTCCTTAACAGAGAAAATCAAATTCTAGTTTTGCATCAGCTCACTTTAAATATCAAAATGTATTTACTTAATTTATGTTAATAAATTTAATTATTTAATTAAATTTATTCTAATCATAATCAGTTCTGACCACTCATGAAATGATATTTTCAGGGTTTCTTTTCCACAAGCATTCTAAAACTTCCTTTTTGACCTTCAGATTTTGTACTATGTTTTTCTTTTTTCTTAGTCTACTTTTCTAACTGTAGGAAAAAATTAATTTTTTTCTTTAATAAAATGCTTAAAAAAGTTTTCCTTATTATATGGTAGTTATAATTATATATATTATTCAGACTTCTTAATCTTTAAAACCTTTAATTTTTAATGTAAACGAAGAATGAGCAAGTATTAACTCTTTTATTACCATTCTTTAGATTGGCAAACTTATAGTTCAGTTCAGTTCAGTCGCTCAGTCGTGTCCAACTCTTTGCGACCCCATGAATCGCAGCACACCAGGCCTCCCTGTCCATCACCATCTCCTGGAGGTCACTCAGACTCACGTCCATCGAGTCCGTGATGCCATCCAGCCATCTCATCCTCGGTCGCCCCCTTCTCCTCCTGCCCCCAATCCCTCCCAGCATCACAGTCTTTTCCAATGAGTCAACTCTTCGCATGAGGTGGCCAAAGCACTGGAATTTCAGCTTTAGCATCATTCCTTCCAAAGAAATCCCAGGGTCGATCTTCAGAATGGGCTGGTTGGATCTCCTTGCAGTCCAAGGGACTCCCAAGAGGCTTCTCCAACACCACAGTTCAAAGGTATCAATTCTTTAGTATCAGCCAGCTCCTGTCTCTTATACACATCTAGATGTGTATAAGAGACAGGAGCTGGCTGATACTAAAGAATTGATACCTTTGAACTGTGGTGTTGGAGAAGCCTCTTGGGAGTCCCTTGGACTGCAAGGCAAACCAGTCAATCCCTGTCTCTTATACACATCTAGATGTGTATAAGAGACAGGAGCTGGCTGATACTAAAGAATTGATACCTTTGAACTGTGGTGTTGGAGAAGCCTCTTGGGAGTCCCTTGGACTGCAAGGCAAACCAGTCAATCCCTGTCTCTTATACACATCTAGATGTGTATAAGAGACAGGGTCATAACTTATACTTACTATTTATAAATTCTAAAAACATATGCATTTTTATAGAAATTTATCAATATGGTACCAAATATTTTTATCAATAGTTCTAAATACCTTTTTGTCTCTGTGAAAGAAAGCCTGTGTTCAGTAATTGTTGTTGTTCAGTCAGTCAGTCACGTCTTACTCTTTGCAATCCCATGGACTGCAGCATGCCAGGCTCCCCTATGTCTCACCATTTCCCAGAACTTGCTCAAACTCATGTCCATTGAGTCAGTGATGCCATCCAACCATCTGTCCTCCGTTATCCGCTTCTCCTCCTGCCTTCAATCTTTCCCAGCATCAGGGTCTTTTCTAACGAGTTCACTCTTCGTATCAGGTGGCCAAAGTATTGGAGCTTCAGTTTCAGCATCAGTCCTTCTAATGAATATTCAGGACCGATTTCCTTGAGGATTGACTGGTTTGCCTTGCAGTCCAAGGGACTGTCAAGAGTCTTCTCCAGCACCACAGCTCAAAAGCACAAGTTCTTTGGTGTTCAGCTTTCTTTATGGTCCAACTGTCACTTCCACACATGACTAGCAGAAAAACCATAGCTTTGACTATACGGACCTTTGTCAGCAAAGTAATGGCTCTTTTCTTGTAAGGAGCAAGTATCTTTTAATTTTGTGTCTGCAGTCAAAGTCAACAGTGATTTGGGAGCCCAAGAAAATAAAACCTGTTACTGTTTCCACTGTTTCCATTTTCCCAGTTTTGAACCAATCCATTGTTTCATGTCCAGTCCTAACTGTCGCTTCTTCATATGCATACAGGTTTCTCAGGAGGCAGGTAAGGTGGTTTGGTATCCCTGTCTCTTCAAGAATTATCCACAGTTTGTTGTGATCCACATAGTCAAAGGCTTTAACACAGTCAATAAAGCAGAAGTAAATGTTCAGTAATTAATGTTTCAGTATTTTATTGTGTTTGGAAGTGAGCAAGACATTATTTACTTTAGTAAAACTCCAAAGTTTCAAGTTATCAATAAAGTCTAGATAAACTAATTTTATCTAGACTTATCACAGGATATAACTATTATACAGTTCACCTGAGAACTCTTATGCCGTTTGCACTAGATTTCCTTACAAAAAGTCATCATACCATGTTCTTCTTGTTGACAAATTCTGTAATGTAGATAACATAAGCTTACTGAGCTCCAGTAAACCTAAGTACAACACAACTATTATACTTAATTTTGATTACCTGAAAGACACATCTACATTAATTAAAACAGCAAATTTAGCCTAACTTTGATATAAAATATTAATTTAATAGTGAAATTGCTCAGATTATATGAACCTGAAACTTATTTGGGGGTAGTTTCTATTATATTCCTAATAATTTATTTAAACACTTAATTACCTTTAAACTATTAAAATGTAGATTATTTACAAACTAATTTTGTCAGTACCATCCTAAGGTAAAAACATATTTATAAGCTTTTATAATCTCCATATATAGACCTTCATACATCTTGATAGACAGAGACAGATATCTCTTTTTTCGTTTATTTGTTTTAAAACTTAGTCATGAATCAGGTATTAAAATATAAAATTCATCAATTATAAATAGCCTTTGGAATAAATTAAGGTTATTCAATTGAGTTAAAAAAAGTTTTGTTTTTCCTTTTTTCCCTCTGTCCCAGGAATTCTAGGTGGTCTAGAAAAGAGTTTCCTGAGGAGAATTTGTAGAACATTTACATTTCAAAGGCAAAGAGAGATAAATGTAAACTTTCCCCAGAAGGACTTTTATTCCTTCAGGGTCAAAATTTTGGAAAGATGTTTTATCAAGTTGACTTTCTTTAAGTACATACACAAAAGTAAATTTTGAATTTTCAAAGAGCCTCATCTCAGTCATTTCATAGCTCAGTCTTCCTTAGCTTATATTTAAGTAAATACTTTTGAAACAGGACAGAAGGAGACAGGGCACAATCATAGTCCAAAGACCTGATGTAAACTGATTAGACCCAAATAAGTCCAAGATGACAGAATCTACTTCCACTAGACCTCAAGCCTCAGTATACACCCATCCCATCATAATACATGAGAAAGCTGATTGACACACCCACCAATGCCATGGCAATTCTGAGGCCAACCATCAAAGTCCAAAAAATGGACACTGGCCCAATTCCTGGAAATCTTCATCCCTTACCTGAAATAGTTGGAATAATCATTCCCCTCAATAGCCTATGAAATTACCCAGCCCATAAAAACTAACCACAACATATTTCAAGGCTTCTCTTGTCTTCTGAAATGACCCACACTCTTTCAAACGAGTGTGTTTCTATCTAAATAAATCTACCTCTTACCTATCATTTTTCCTCTCACTGAATTCTTTCTGCAATGAAACATCAAGAACCTGAGCTTCATTAAGTCCTGAAACCAGGACTGTGTGTGATCTCAGCTAAAAGGCTGTGGGTTTTGGACATTTCAAAATCCAACTTGATTTTGGCCAGGTTCAAGTCCCAGCACCGCAGATTCAAGTCCCAATCTGAGTTACATGCTTTCACTTGCAAGTGTAAGTTTCATATGTACAAAATCTCAGCTGGGGTCTTCGTTGGAGGATGGCTGCCTGTTGTCCCCTCTTTTTTTCCTGTTTGAGTGACTTTCTCATTTTAATGTTGGTTTATTAAGACAAAATTTTATTGTTGAAAACTGTGTGTTGGGCTAGCGTGTTGTTTGTGAGCTTACCTCCTTTAGGTGTCACCCTGGAGTCGTTTCACCTCTTTTATGTGTCTTTGTTTCTACTATGTCACAAGTGCCATGTGTAGTAGGAGTACTAGGTGATCAATCCTTACATATACATGTTAGAACAATTTATTAATTAATAAGTGGATTTCCCTTTGGGACTGGTGCATACTATGAAGATTTGCTTCTCTTATTTTCCCAAGTTTTTCAATTGCTTGAGGAAGCAAAGGCCTCTGTGGTGTTTTCATTTTTATTCTAAAAATTCTGTTGAAATAGCCAGTTTGAGAAAGGCTGCCAGGCGAGTCCCTTAGCTTATCACATAGTCTGAATTTTCCTGGTATCTTTCACCTGAGAAAATTTGTATTGTCTTTCAAGTGAGTAACCTCCTCAGTGTCACTAGGTCACAAGTCCTTTTTCCTTATTTGACTTAATTTGGAAAGGGGCAATTGGGGTGGGGGAGGCAGAGGAAAAAGATAGTGGGGAGGGAGTGGAACAGCATAAGGAAGAGAAAGTGAAGAAGGATGAAATTGAGCAACATTTTTGTAAAGGACTAGCCTTTCCTAACTTTTCCACTGCATTGATTAATTTAGAATTATTTTCTTTCAGTGAGGCATAAAGGCAAAATGGATTCTTGATTTTTTGAAACCCTCAAAATACTAACTAAAATAAATTTTCTATTGAATCTGATGAGTCCAATATCCTCTTCTTTGTAACTGAACACACAAACCAATTTAGAGATATCAAGTAGATCCCATGGCTCAACAAAGTTTTAAAATATTTTGTTCTGGAGGGAGGTTGGTCACCTGTAGTCTCTTTAGAACAGATGAAAGAAGAGGGACGGGGCAGGGCACAGTTATTAAAAGAATATGATGTACATAGAACATGACAGAATCTGATTAGAACCAAGTAGGTCCAAGATGAAGGAAGATTTGACTTCCAGAAGACTTTGCCTCATTATATGCTCACTATTCCTGGAGTTGATGATGGACAGGGAGGCCTGGCATGCTGTGATTCATGGGGGTGCAAATAGTCAGACACGACTGAGTGAACTGAACTGAACTGATGCTCACTATAATACATTAAATGACATACTACCAATGCCATGACAATTCTGAGGCTAACCATTAAAGTCCAAAAAATTGGCTGTGGCCCTATTCCTGAAAATGCCCACTCCTTCCTCAAAATAATTGGAATAATCCTTCCATTCACTAGCTTATGAAATTAATCCCATAAAGACTAATCATACCATTTTGGGGCTCTCTCACCTTCTGAGGTGCCCCATACTGTTTGTTGAGTGTGTTTCTCTCTAAATAAATCCACTTCTTGTCTATCACTTCATCTCCAAACTCTTTCATGATAAAGCAAGATCCTCAAATTCATCAAAAACACAGGAGTTCCCCACTTTTACTTGTGTTCTTTATCTATTAACAGAGAAGTGGAAATTGCCTTTGCCTATAAATTTTCTTCTAGGACTATTGAGTTAGTCCACTAAATTTCATCCTTATGAAGGCCAGAATAACTTTATGTCTTATAATAGAAAACTGGAAAAAAAAATTGTCTGTAAATCCCCTATCAAGGACAAATGAGGCCCAAACTAATGAGAAAGGAGACTAGAAAACCAAAAGAAACTGATCAAGATATGGAAAGCCCTGGATTTCCTGGCCAGTTCTCAATACTGACAAGGAGCAACAGAGCTCAAGGGGCTGCTCATGCAGGTACCATGACTTTGTCTGGGATAGTATGGGTAAGTGTTTGGTAATTGCTACAGATCCCACTTCTGACACCAAAGAATATCATCCTAAATTAGAAATAAATTCCAGAAAGTAATCAGAGTGGTATTGAAACAAGAGGGAAGCTTCATTGTTTCCAGAGTCTACCTGGTATACAGACTGCTTTCAACAGTAATTGAAAGCATGTTTCAGGGGAGGTGAACTGCAGACAAGGGGTTTTAAAGGGAAAAACTGCAGAAACCATAGATAGGAAACTCCTAAAGGGATTGGGTGACCTTGACAGCATGACTGAAAATCCTTGAAGATTGCGTATATCAACAATTTTGGTTAGGGACTTTCTAAGCAGCAAAATTGACAAACTTACAGGTTTATGTAATTTCAACTTGTGGGTTTTCTAAAAACATAGTTTATGACTGAACTCCAGGTCTGATGTGAACACCTGGCCCCATCCAGTTTATTTTGATCCCAACATTAAAAGTATGTTGATAGCTCTTCCACTTTCCAAATATTTCTTGTTTGAAGACTAATAACTAATCTCCATTTCTAACTAGAAGGCTATAACTTTCATACTAAGATTATATTTCAGTGTAATGTAATGTAGTATAGTGTAATAATTTTTAGGTAAATATTACTCTCATAGAGGACATTAGTTACAAGATGGCAGAGAAGAAGGATGTGTGCTCACCTTCTCCTTCGAGAATACCAAAATTGCAACTACTTGCTGAACGACCATCAACAGGAGGATATTGGAACCCACCCTAAAAAAATACCCCACACTTAAGGACAAAGGAGAAGCATAAATGATACAGTAGGAGGGACACAATCACATTAAAATCAAACCCCAATCCAATAGCAGACTCTAGGAGGCCAAAACAAAACATTATCCATGGCAGGACCCAGGGAAAAGGAGCAATGATCTACATAAGAGACTGAGCCACACCTGCCTGTGAGAGATTGAGGGTCTCCTGCAGAGGCATGGTCAGCAGTGGCCTGCCTCAGAGACAGGGGCACTGGCAGCAGCTATCCTATGAGGCATGGCTTGTGACATAAGTCTTCTTAGAGGATGCCACTATTAGCCTGACCAGAGAGCTGCTGTGTGGGCAACCCACAAACTGGAGAACAATTATACCAAAGAAGTTCTTGCAATAAACTAAAGGTTATAGGCTCCACATCAGATTTCTCAACCTGGGGAACTGTCAATGGAGTTGGGAATGCCAAGGGGACCTGAATTGATGGTCAGTGGGATTTGAATGCAGAACTTCCAGAGAACTGGGGAAACAGACTCTTGGAGGGCACAAACAAAATCTTGTGCCCAGCAGACTCAGGAGAAAGGAGCAGTGATCCCTGAACGCACTGAGCAAGACTTGCCTGTGAGTGTTTGTGAGTCTCCAGCAGAGGCATGGGCTGACAGCGGCCTGCTGCAGAGTCAGAGGCAGTGGCAACAGCAGACCTGGGAGGAGCAACATGTTGGCATAAGTTCTCTTGGAGGAGGTTGCTATTTGTGCTACCAAAGAGTTTATAGCCCTATCACAGACACAGCAAACTCCAAGACCGGGTTGCCTCAGGTCAAATTTCAGGGCAAGAGCACAACCCCACGCATCAGCTAAAAAACTAATTAAAGATTTACAGAACATTGCCCTGCTCACCAGAGCAAGATACAAATTTCCCCACAGCCAGTCAGGAAGCTTGCACAAGCTTCTTATCTTTATCCATCAGATGGCAGACAAAAGAAGTAAGAACTTTAACCCCATGACCTTGAGAAGGAAAACCACAATCACAGAAAGCTAACCAAAATGATCATATGCCACTCAAAGAAAAAATGAGACATGCCATGCAGAGCCACACCATGCAGAGCCACCCAAGATGAATGGATCATGGTGGAAAGTTCTGACAAAACGTGGGTCACTAAAGAAAAAAATGGCAAACCATTTCAGCATTCTTTCCTTGAGAACCCCAGAAACAGTATAAAAAGGTAAAAATATATGACACTGGAAGATGAACCCTCGGGGTCAGTAGGTATCAAATATGATACTGGGGGAAAGCAGAAAAATAGCTCTGGGAAGAATGAAGAAGCTGAGTCAAAGAGGAAATGAAAACCAGATCTGGATGTGCCTGGTGGTAAAAGTAAAATCCAATGCTGGAAAAAAAGTATTGCCATAGGAACTTGGAATGGTCGGATCCATGAATCAAGGTAAGCAGGAGATGGCAAGAGTGAACATCAAATTTAAGGAATCAATGGATGGGAATGAGAATTTGATTCAGATGACCATTATATCTACTACTGTGGGCAAGAATCCCTTAGAAAAAAATGGAGTAACCCTTGAGTTAACAAAAGAGGCTGAAATGCAGTACTTGGGTGCAATCTCAAAAATGAACAAATGATATGGGTTTGT
This sequence comes from Pseudois nayaur, assembly GCA_003182575.1. NCBI lineage: Eukaryota > Metazoa > Chordata > Mammalia > Artiodactyla > Bovidae > Pseudois > Pseudois nayaur. The sequence continues at coordinate 44,820 of NIZD01087096.1, forward strand.
TTCCAAGGCAAACCATTAAGCACCACAGTAATCCAAGCTGATGCCTCAACCACAAATGCTGAAGAAGCAGAAGTCAAATGGTTCAATGAAGACCTACAAGAACTTCTAGAACTAACACCAAAAATAGATGTCCTTTTCATTATAGGGGACTGGAATGCAAAAGTAGCAACAAGGAAGTTTGGCTTTGAATTACTAAATGAAGCAGGGCAAAGGCCAACAGAGTTTTGCCAAGAGAATGCACTGGTCATAGTAAACACCCTCTTCCAACAAAACAAGGGACAACTCTATACATGGATATAACCAGATGGTCAATAATGAAATCAGATTGATTATATTCTTTGCCACAGAAGATGGTGAAGCTCTGTACAGTCAGAAAGAAAAGACTGGGTGCTGACTGTTTCTCAGATCACGAGCTCCTTATTGCAAAATTCAGACTTAGACTGAAGAAGGTAGGGAAAACCACTAGACCATTCAGGTATGACCCAAATGAAATCCCTTATGATTATACAGTGTGTGCTCAGTTGCTTCAGTAATATCTGACTCTTTATGGACTGTAGCCCTCCAGGCTCCTTTGTCCAAGGGATTTGCCAGGGAAGAATACTGGAGTAGATTGCCTTGCCCTACTCCAGAGTATCTTTTCATCCCTAGGATTGAACCCACATTTCTATGATTTCTGAATTGGCAGATGGGTTCTTTATCACTAGTGTCACATGGGAAGCCCAGGATTATACAGTGGAAATGACAAACAGATAGCAGGAATTAAATCAGATCGAGTCCCAGAACTATGGGGAGAAGCCCATAGCATTGTACAGGAAGTGTTAAGCAAAACCATCCCAAAGAAAAAGAAATGCAAGAAAACAAAGTTGTTGTCTGAAGAGGCTTTACAAATAGCTGAGAAAAGAAGAGAACCAAAAGGCAACGGGAAAATGGAAAGATATACCCAACTGAACTCAGAGTTCAAAAGAATAACAAAGGAAAGATAGGGAAGTCTTCTTATGTGAACAATGCACAAATTAGAGGAAAACAATAGAATAAGACTAGAGATTGCTTAAAAAAATTAGAGATATCAAGGGAACATTTCATTCAAAGATGGGCACAAAAAAGGACAGAAATGGTAAGGACCGAACAGAAGCAGAATATATCAAGAAGAGGTGGCAAGAATACACAAGAACTGTACAAGAAAGGTGTTAATAACCTTGATAACTATGTCGGTGTGGCCAATCTCTAAGAACCAGACATCCTAGAATGTGAAGTCAGCTGGGACATAGGAAGCATTACTTTGGACAAAACTATTGGAGGTAATGGAATTCCAGGTGAGCTATTTGAAATTCAAAAAGATGCTGCTGCTAAAGTGCTACACTCATGTCAGCAAATGAAGAAAACTCAGCAGTGGCCACAAGACTGGAGTTTTTGTTCCAATTCCAAAGAAGGGCAATGCCAAAGAATGTTCAAACTATTGTACAGTGGTGCTCATTTCACATGCTAGCAAGATTATGGTCAAAATCCATCAAGTTAGCCTTCACGAGTACTTGAACTGAGAAATTCTAGATATACAAGCTGGATTTAGAAAAGGCAGAGAAACCAGAGATCAAATTGCCAACATCCGCTGGATCATCGAAAAAGCAAAGGGATTCTAGAAAAACATCTGTTTCTGCTTCATTGACTACTCCTTTGACTGACTAGAGTCTTTCACTGTGTGGATCCCAATAAACTGTGAAGAATTCTTAAAGAGATAGTAATACCAAAGCACCTTACCTGCATCTTGAGAAACTTGTATCCAGGTCAAGAAGCAAGAGTTAGAACAGGACATGGAACAGCAGACTGGTGAAAAATTGGGAAAAGATTTCATCAAGGCTGTATATTGTCACCCTGCTCACTTAACTTATATGCAAAAGGCCATGCTGAATGAATGCCAAGCTGGAATCAAATTGCCAGGAGAAATATCAATAATCTCAGATATACAGATGATGCCACTTTAATGGCAGAAAGTGAGCAGGAAGTAAAGAGCATCTTGATGAAGGTGTAGAGGAGAGTGAAAAAGCTGGCTTAATATTCAACATTCAGAAAACAAAGATCATGGCATCTGGTCCCATCACTTCATGGAAGACAGATGGGGAAACAGTGGAAACAGTGACAGACTTTATTTTGGGAGGCTCCAAAATCACTGCAGATGATGACTGCAGCCATAAAATTAAAAGGCACTTGCTCCTTGAAAGAAAAGCTATGGCCAACCTAGACAGCATATTAAAAAGAAGAGACATTACTCTGCCAACAAAGGTCCATCCAGTCAAAGCTATGTTTTTCCAGTAGTCATGTATGGATGTGAGAGCTGGACCATAATGAAAGCTGAGTGCCAAAGAATCAATGATTTTGAACTGTGGTGTTGGAGAAGACTTTTGAAAGTCTCTTGGACTGCAAGGAGATCCAACCAGTACATCCTAAAGGAATTCAGTCCTGAATATTCATTGAAAGGACTGATGTTGAAGCTGAAACTCCAGTACTTTGGCCACCTGATGAGAAGTACTGACTCATTTGAAAAGACCCTAATCCCGGAAAAGATTGAAGGCAAGAGGAGAAGCGGATGACAGAGGATGAGATGGTTGGATGGCATCACCGGCTCAATGGACATGAATTTGAGTAAGCTCCAGGAGTTGGTGATGGACGGGGAAGCCTGGCATGCTGCAGTCCATGGGGTCACAAAGAGTCAGACACAACTGAGTGACTGAACTGAGTAATCTGAATACCCTTTCATTGGAAGGACTGGTGATGAACCGAAGCTCCAACTGGCTTCCTGACGCTAAGAACTGATTCATCGGAAAAAACCCTGATGCTGGGAAATGTTGAAGGTGGAAGGAGAAGGGGATGACAGAAGATGAGATTGTTGTATGGCATCACTGACTCCATAGAAATGAGTGTGAGTAAGCTCTGGGAGTTGGTGAAGGACAGGGAGGCCTGGCGTGCTGCAGTCCATGAGGTCACAAAGAGTCGGACACAAATGAGTGTCTGAACTGGACTGATATGATATAATATAGAATATTATAAAATATAACATAGCATATTATGATGCTATAACAGAATGCTATATTATTATGGCAAATACAAATCTGACTAAATTAAATATTATTTGAAAAAAATGAATGGATTCACCTAATACTTCTCATTTTAATGCATTAATCTACAGATGAATTCTTGTTTTTCATATTATTTTGTACATACTTATTTGAAGAACTATTAATATTTATCAAACTTCAGATCATTAGTGAAATAATGTCAATGCACCATTACAATGCTTTTCAAACTGAAATCTAATGTTGACTTAAAGCATAAGGTAGAGTAAATAAAGGAGGAATTAAAGATATCAGAAATCTAATGTGTTTGTATCTGAGTGGTAAAATTCTGTATTGTATGTTGTATGTGNGAAACCAGAGATCAAATTGCCAACATCCGCTGGATCATCGAAAAAGCAAAGGGATTCTAGAAAAACATCTGTTTCTGCTTCATTGACTACTCCTTTGACTGACTAGAGTCTTTCACTGTGTGGATCCCAATAAACTGTGAAGAATTCTTAAAGAGATAGGAATACCAAAGCACCTTACCTGCATCTTGAGAAACTTGTATCCAGGTCAAGAAGCAAGAGTTAGAACAGGACATGGAACAGCAGACTGGTGAAAAATTGGGAAAAGATTTCATCAAGGCTGTATATTGTCACCATGCTCACTTAACTTATATGCAAAAGGCCATGCTGAATGAATGCCAAGCTGGAATCAAATTGCCAGGAGAAATATCAATAATCTCAGATATACAGATGATGCCACTTTAATGGCAGAAAGTGAGCAGGAAGTAAAGAGCATCTTGATGAAGGTGTAGAGGAGAGTGAAAAAGCTGGCTTAATATTCAACATTCAGAAAACAAAGATCATGGCATCTGGTCCCATCACTTCATGGAAGACAGATGGGGAAACAGTGGAAACAGTGACAGACTTTATTTTGGGAGGCTCCAAAATCACTGCAGATGATGACTGCAGCCATAAAATTAAAAGGCACTTGCTCCTTGAAAGAAAAGCTACGGCCAACCTAGACAGCATATTAAAAAGAAGAGACATTACTCTGCCAACAAAGGTCCATCCAGTCAAAGCTATGTTTTTCCAGTAGTCATATATGGATGTGAGAGCTGGACCATAATGAAAGCTGAGTGCCAAAGAATCAATGATTTTGAACTGTGGTGTTGGAGAAGACTTTTGAAAGTCTCTTGGACTGCAAGGAGATCCAACCAGTACATCCTAAAGGAATTCAGTCCTGAATATTCATTGAAAGGACTGATGTTGAAGCTGAAACTCCAGTAGTTTGGCCACCTGATGAGAAGTACTGACTCATTTGAAAAGACCCTAATCCCGGAAAAGATTGAAGGCAAGAGGAGAAGCGGATGACAGAGGATGAGATGGTTGGATGGCATCACCGGCTCAATGGACATGAATTTGAGTAAGCTCCAGGAGTTGGTGATGGACGGGGAAGCCTGGCATGCTGCAGTCCATGGGGTCACAAAGAGTCAGACACAACTGAGTGACTGAACTGAGTAATCTGAATACCCTTTCATTGGAAGGACTGGTGATGAACTGAAGCTCCAACTGGCTTCCTGACACTAAGAACTGATTCATTGGAAAAAACCCTGATGCTGGGAAATGTTGAAGGTGGAAGGAGAAGGGGATGACAGAAGATGAGATTGTTGTATGGCATCACTGACTCCATAGAAATGAGTGTGAGTAAGCTCTGGGAGTTGGTGAAGGACAGGGAGGCCTGGCGTGCTGCAGTCCATGAGGTCACAAAGAGTCGGACACAAATGAGTGTCTGAACTGGACTGATATGATATAATATAGAATATTATAAAATATAACATAGCATATTATGATGCTATAACAGAATGCTATATTATTATGGCAAATACAAATCTGACTAAATTAAATATTATTTGAAAAAAATGAATGGATTCACCTAATACTTCTCATTTTAATGCATTAATCTACAGATGAATTCTTGTTTTTCATATTATTTTGTACATACTTATTTGAAGAACTATTAATATTTATCAAACTTCAGATCATTAGTGAAATAATGTCAATGCACCATTACAATGCTTTTCAAACTGAAATCTAATGTTGACTTAAAGCATAAGGTAGAGTAAATAAAGGAGGAATTAAAGATATCAGAAATCTAATGTGTTTGTATCTGAGTGGTAAAATTCTGTATTGTATGTTGTGTATGTGTGTGTTTGTATGTGTGAGTGAGTGCATTTGTCTTTTATTAAGGTATTGTTACTTGATATGTAAGACAAATTGTTTTATATGATCAAAGGAGGTGCACTGTAAAACACTGAGTAATTAGTGATAAAAATTCACTTTGCTGTTTGGATCACCATTGAGTGTCAAGGCTGCAGAAGGCCAGGCTTCTGTGTCCTTCACCATCTCCCCGAGCTTGTTCAAACTCGAGGTCATTAAGTTGGTGAACTACCTCATGCTCTGCCGTCCCCTTTTCCTCCTGCCTTCAGTGCTTCCCAGCATCAAGATCTTTTCCAATGAATAAGCTCTTCACATCAGGTGGCCAAGGTATTGGAGCTTCAGCTTTGGCATCAATCTTTCCAAACCCACTAGGTCACAACATGGAGCTCTTTATATATTGTTGGATTTTATTAATATGTTATTAATGATGCTGACATCTTAATTTATAAGGGATGATGACCTGTAATTTATTTCTTCTAGTGTCTGAGTCAACTTCATGCTAATGCTACATTGGCTTTGGCCTCTTAAAATAGACAGAATTTTCCCTTTTTCTCTTTTATTCAAAAATTGTGTATAAAATCAGTATTAGTTTTTCTATGAATACTTAAAAGGCAACCAATGTAGCCACCTGGAATTGGAGCTTTCTTCACGAGTAGTCAGCCTTATTCAGTTCAGTTCCGTTCAGTTGCTCAGTCATGTCTGACTATTTGTGACCCCATGAACTGCAGCATGCCAATCCTCCCTATCCNTATTTTATAAGAGCATAACTATAAAACAATAAATTTTGCAGTGTAATTTTTTTTGTTGTTTTTTAGAGAGTTAATGTTTTATTCTGTTGGAATTTTTAGGACTTCAAGCCTAGGAGACAGCATCTCAAGTAACCTTGAGAGAACTACTCTGAGGAGGTGGGGGAGGAATCAGATTATATAGAGGTTTTCAATAAAGGGTAGGTAATCTGAATATCAAAAGTTTTTTGTGTGTGTGAATAAAGAAAACCAGATATCCAGTGTCAAGGAATTTAGCACTTTTCTATATATGAGAATATGTAAGAGTTTGAGCTCACTGAAATCATTCCTTTCATGTGCATCTCAGCTACCTGGGACACAGTGACCTGTGTTTTTCATATCCTGAGTTCCAATGGGAACTTATCTCCTTGGTCCAAGGCTGTAATGTAAAATTGTATAAACTACGCTCAATGTGTGTGTGCTTAGTTGTTCAGTTGTGTCTGACTCCTTGTGACTCTGGGCTGCAGAAGGCTAGGCTTCCGTGTCCTTCACCATCTCCCCGAGCTT
>NIZD01087105.1:0-11230 GCA_003182575.1 Pseudois nayaur
TTGCCTTCTCTGATATTTATTATTTATTGTATATTTATATATATTAATAAAAGTTATTTTATTAATAATATTCATATAATTTATCTTATTAACATTTATATTTCTGATTCTCTTCATTTGTTTCTGTGTATTATGTTACTGTGTATGTGTAACAGTTTCTCAGTTTCTCCAGTTGTGCCCAGTTCTTTGTGACCCTTTGGATTGTAGCCCACCAGGCTCCACTGTCCATGGGATTCTCCAGGCAAGAATACTGGAGTGGGTTGCCATGCTCTCCTCCAGGAGATTTTGAACATTCATTTGCACTGCAGACAAACTCTTTAACTGCTGAGCCACTGGGAAGACCTAAATTATGTTACTATCTCTTGTCATTTCCTTACTCCAATAAAATTTTGCTTTTTTCCCCTCTTTTGTACTATTATTGCCAAATGTATTAAAGTTTTATATGTAATGACTCTAACAATGAAATTGTATAATATTGTTTTGTACATTTTTTCAAAAATCTGTTAATAGAACAAATTAGAAGATACCCATTCATAATTATACTTACCAATATGTTTCATATATGTTCAAACTAGTCTCCGTGATCACTTGCTTTCACCCTGAACAACATTCTTTATTATTTCTATAAGATAGTTCTGTTAGAAATATTTATTTTACTTTTGTTGTTTTGTTGTTGTTTGCGTGTTATCTCTGATTATCTTTACCCAGCTTTTATTTGTCTTCACACTTTCTTTTATTTCTATAAGCAAGTTTACTTTAATTCTTTGAAAATATTTGTAAAACTTTTTCTCAAGTAGTTATTAAGTCCAATGCCTGGGCGCTGTCATATATATTCAGTAGAAAATGTCTGTGAGGGAGCCCATGAGCCCTCTTCCTGGAGCTTACTATAGCTGTTGTCCGCCTGTTTGTTTGTTTAGTGACTTGTCTAGAATAGTTTGGGAAATTCTATTTCCTCCACAGTGTGAAGCCTGTAATATCAGTCCTCACAGTATACAGTCCTGGGCTTGTGTAGTTACTTCAAAATGACAGGGATTTAAGCAGTCTTCTTCTTGACTGACTTCCTCTGATCTTTCCATTTAGCTGTAGGTCTTTGTTGGTATCATATCCATCTGTCAGGTGCCACTATTTTATGGATTATTGCTCCATTGTTTTTGATAGTGCCCTGCAACATCAACTATCCACAATCAGATACAATTAAATGTGGTATTCTTTGCATGGATGATTTTTGAAGCCTATCTGTGAAGCTCATTTTGACCCTAGAAGGCTTCTTAGCTGGGTCTTCCCCTGATTTTCTCCAGTAAGTTGGCTTACTACTTAGTTTGTTGTTCTCATGGAGCTTTCAAGCCTTCTTTTAATTTCTTACCAACAAAATACCCACTGTTTACAGGAATGCCCTCAGACTTCATCATCCCCATCTCTGCTCAAAACAAACTCAGGTCCTTGAGCTTTGTTGCTCTCTGTTTTAATGATCTGATTCTCTTCATGGACAAAAGAAGAAAATCTCAGAACTACTGATCTAGAGCTGGGGCAAGGACAACAGCACACATCTCTTGGAGTGAAACATCTGGTTTATAAAGAGGGGAGCTAGGGAAGGTGATAGTCTCATATTCTTGGTTTGCATCTTCCAGGGTGGATCCCCAAAACAATGAGTGATTTTACACAAAAGAAATCAGTGTATTAAATTTCTCTACCTCTCAGAGCTGAAACACAGCTTCTGCCATATGGTTTGGGCCTTGAAGGAAGGGGACGAGGAAAGAAGGGGGCTTCCAACTTCTTCCTTGCATTCACCTGGAACTTAACTCCTCTGAAACTCAGCTGACTGAAAAGAGAAATAAATGGTCATTTACTTCCGTGGTTGATTCTCAGATCTTTACTGTCAGTTGAGGTGGAAAGAGACCCCTTCATCTTGACCACATACCTGGCTGGAATGTCTCTTCTGCCACTTTGAGGTGGGTTGAGGAAGGGACCTTTTGAAGCTCTAGTGACACAGATTTAATTTGTTCTTGCCAAGACTTACAAGATTTTATAGAATAAATATTCTTAATTTCCCTTAGAACAATTCCCAGAGGTTTTAAATGGCTATCTTTTAAATAACTTTTACCAGCTATGGCTGTTTGACTTGAGAATGGGTCCATGAATCTTTTCAGGCAACCATTCCAGAGGTAGAATTCTCTTTAACAGATTTTTAATGTCTATACTATATATAAAACTTTATCCAACATATTTTAAAATTAAACATTTTTTACAAAGAAATATTCCTAAATTGAATTGTACTGAAATTGAAATGCAGAATTGTGACTAAAAAAATCTTATATATTGATTATTATTTTAAACAATGTAAACCCTTTGAAGTAAAATGAAGTTATTAAAGGCAGGCCAATAATTTTTCTGAGAACTACTAGAAAATCTAGACAAAATCTAAAACATATCTCTTCGAAGCTGGAGCAACAAGAACTAGGATAGTTAAGTTTTAAGAGATGAAAAGTAAATTTAAAAGTTGAAATGATATTTCTTTTTTTAATTAGATAATTTTCATATTCTATATACACAGAAGACAGAACACACATCTTGTCCAAGCAGAGAATTGCTGATGGGGATCAACTTATTCAGGAGACCTGTGGGACTAGAGAGACAAAAGTTGGACACTTGAGGGGACAAACTAAGAAGACAGAGAACCAAATCTGGCATAAAATTGTATTTCTTCTAAGAAGACTGACTGACAATTTACAAAGATTAAAAAATGATTTTCAATAAATTACCCTGAATTGATGGAATACTTTTTTATCTTTAATGTACAATGTCCCTAAATATAAAAGCAAAACCCCATGCTATATATGTTCTAAAAGAAATGTGGGAGAAGATATAAGCGATTTTTGTTTAGGCAAAAATATACTAATTACAGCACTAAAAATATGATCTACAAATTGATAAACAAATTTATCAAAGCTAAAAACTTCTTTTCCTTGAAAGATACCTTTAGAAAGTGTAAAAGAAAGCCACACATTGGGAGAAAAATATTTCAAAATATATACCTTATAAAAACATATTCAAAGTAAAAAAGAGCTATCAAAACTCACTAAAACAGATACATAATTAATATGAAATAAAGATTAAAAAAGATTAATTAAAATGAGCAAAATGTTTGAATGACATTTTATCATATAGGCATGTGGATGGCAAATAAGCCATTAAAAGATGTTTGACATTTTTAATCATTATGAAAATATACAGTAATTCTAAGGGAGATACTACTGTACACACTATTATAGAATAAGTAAAACTTAAAAAGACTTATGACATGAAGTACTGACAAGGATATGAATAGACTAGAACTCTCATACACTGTATGTGGAATATAAAATAGTTAATTCACTTTAGAAAATCAATTTCTTATTTTGACACCAGAAGTAATAATAATAAAGGAAAAAACTCAGACTACATTTAGATTAAGATTTTTTTTCATCTAAATATATATGACTAAGAAAATAGATAAAGCCACATAAATAGCAGAAGATATAAGCAAGGCATGCATCTGATAAAGAAATTGTCTTGAAAATATACAAGACTCTCACAAATAGGTAAGAAAATTACAGACAAATAGAAAAATGAGGTGTTCTCAATTTTATAACAAGGATATTTCAAAATGCCAAAAAAAAAATAAGTACGAATGCATGCATTACTGTCCTAACCATTATGGAAAATCACAACCAATACAGATATATATCCAGACAGTGTCAAAAATGAAAAATAATGTGGCTATCATAAAGTTTTGATATGAATGTTGAGTAACTAGAGTTCACATAAAATATTGGTTAAGATAAAAATTTTTTATAACCTTTGGGAAATCTCATTGTTTTTATTAAAGCTGAAGATAACAACTCCTAGGTATATGCTTGTCAGAAATGCATATGCATGTCCACTGAAAGAAATAAATGTTATCATAATGGTGTAAAACTAGAAGCCACCTAGATGTTTGACAGTGGTAGAATGGATACATTTTGATGTATTCATAAAATGGAGATAATGAGAATGAATATATAAAAATTAAAGTGAATAAACCATTGCTATACAAAACTGTATGGAAGAACTTCATTATAACATTAATGAATAAAAGAAGCCAGGCACAAACAAATGTATATAATTCATTAATATAAGATTCAAAAATAGAAATACCTAATCTATAATATATAGAATGTGATATACAGAATTTTAAGATGACCTGTAAGGTTCACTCCCACTGGTGAACATATATCGTTTGATTGTGGATGAGATTTGTGAAAATGACTTGATTTCTCTCTTGTGATTAGCTTACATTATATGGTAACAGGGAAAGCAGTTTTTCAGATTTAATTAACATCTTTATTCATGCATGCATGTGTGCTTATTAGTTGAGTTTGAATTAATCAACTGGAAGATTATACTGGGAGAACTTGACCTAATCAGGTGAGCCTTTTAAAAAAGATTCTAAGCTCTTGATATAGCTTTGAATGTAGGGAGATTCACTGCTGACCTTAAAGTAACAAGCAACCATTTTGTGTACTGTCTATGGAAGGGATCATGATATAAGGATCCAAGAGAAGTCTCTAGGGAATGAAAATGATCCCTAGCTGAAAGTCAGCCAGATAATAATGGCCTGGATCCTACAATGAAAGAGCATCCTGAGCCACAGATGAGATCACAGTTATGGTCCACACCTGGAAGGTAGCCTGGTGAGATTCTGAGCTAACTATACCCAAAACCCTGACCCATGGAGACTCTAAGATAATAAATTTGTGTTGTTTAACACCAATACTTCTATGGTAATTATCTATGCAGAATTATATTTTAAATGCACTAATACAAACAGCCAGGATAATTGTCTCCCTTAATGGGAGGTTTTGACTGGGAAGAGAATCTAGTAGAGTTTCTGGAACGCTGGTGATGTTCTATTTCATGATCTGGGTATAGTATATTTGGATACTGACACTGCAAAATCCCATCAAGCTAGACACTATGACATATACAATCTAAAAATTATGTTTCACTTCAGTACAAACTTTATGTAAAAAATAAAAACAAAAACAAAATGAATATAGACATTTGTATAAATGGTGCTTTTTATATTCAAATTAAGTTCAATACATATTCAGTAATTCTTGATGAGCTCCTAACATGGGTATATTTCTCTTAATCTTTTCCTGAGTCTTTTCAATCCTGTCATATTTTTTTCTCTTTTCTCATTTCTGTCTTAATTGGTATTCTACTTTCCCCCAAAACAGAGAAAAAAGTATATAAGTAAAAGAACTACAACTAAATTTTGGAATGGGATATTAACACTTATGTTTTAAAATACATTGGTTTTTTTTTTTTTTGGTAAGCACAAATTGTCACCAATGCATTTTCATGTCAACTTTGCCAACTGTATTGATGCTGTTTGGAAATGGCTCAAGGAAGATTTACATGAAAGGGAGTTGCTTTATATTCTTGGCTCTGGATAAATTTGCCTATCCCTCTTTTGACTGTTTCATGAAAAAGACACAGATTCTCTATTTTTCATATCTCACTGCTTAGCCTCATGCTTTTCTACTAAGTATACTAAATTCTGTTTATTATATGAGATATGACATATTCAGTGCTTGCGTTAATTTTCTAATATTGATGTTTATTCCTTCTGTTTTCATGTATTTCAAAAAGTATGCTATGTTCTGGTAGGTGATATTTTTATATAATCTTAAGGCCCAACATGGTCACAAATCTGAAATTTGAATAAATAATTTTTAGCCCTTGGCTTTTGAGGGCAATAAAGCACATTAACAATCAGTTGTGTAGCTTGGTCACTTTGGCTAAAGCACAACTGAGATCAAAGCAATGGTAGGGAAGATGCTTAAAAATATCCTCCCCTTCTCACTGATTTGAATATTTCATCAGTTTTTTTCTAACATATTTGGCATGGAGACAGAGAAAGATTTTAAAAGAAAAGCCATATTTAGATATGTACAGGCACATTAACAGATTTAAGTTCATCATATTACCAAAGATATCTTGAATCTTGAAGATATTAGAACAAGGGGTCTTAATAAAAATGAAAACTAAACTCATAGATTCATAATCCTTCCATTATATCAAAAAGGACCAGAAAAAATGATAAAATGTTTAAATATGTTTTAAAAATATAAAGATGAGCTTGAAGTCAAGAAAGAAAAAAACAAAAATGCAAAGCATCAGGAATGTTGAAGTCTAGGGTAAGTGTTAAAACTTGGCAACTGTCAGTGGATTAGGACCAAATACATATTTTGGTGACATGGTTTGGTGTGCATAAGAGAGAAGTTAAGGCAAAAGACCCTTGGCACATCAGCGAGCTCCAATTATTTGAGTCAAAGAATATGCAAAGTCTTACTCTAAATAGTGAACAGAATAAAAAATGAATAAATAATGATCAGAATTATTGTTTGAATTGAGTCACCTGCACCAATGGACAAGATGAAGTTAGAAACCCTTGTTTGAAATAGATTTTGAAAAAGAAACAGACAAGAGAGAAATCAACTTTACAAACTATCTCCATAAAGCCATTTAACATGGTTTTGGCACAAGTGACAAATCAGTGAGCCAGAAGAGACCATAGAAACAGTCTTACTAATAGAATTATGTTGTTTGTATGCTCAGTCATTCAGTTATGTCCGACTCTGTGACCCCATGGGCTGTAGCCCACCAGGCTCCTCTATGCATGGGATTTTTCAGGCAACAATGTTGAAGCAAGGTTGCCATTTCCTAGTCCAGAGGATCTTCCCAACCTAGGGATAGAACCTACATCTCTTACATCTCCTGCACTGACAGGTGGATTCTTTACCACTGTGCCACTTTATGTTACCTTTGGACAAAAGTAGCAGTGTACATTATTGTTATTATAATATTATTAACATTATGAACATAAATATGGTATGGGTACACCTGGGCTTCCCAAGTTGTGCCAGCAGTAAAGAACCACTTCAATTCAGGAGACATAAGAGACCAGGGTTCAATCCCTGGGTAGGGAAAATCATCTGGAGGAGGGTATGAAAATCCATCCAGTATTCTTGTCTGGAAAATTCCAGAGACAAGGAGCCTGGTGGGCTATAGTCCATGGGGCCACGAAGAGTTGGACACAAATGAGCAACCAGCACTTTCACACATAAAAGGGATAGGCACAAAACTAGATATACAGGATAAAGGGTGGGAAAACATAAAACAAGTACCTGCCCTCTTACTTATCAACTATGAAAGGAAAATCAAAATTTAGCTTAAATTAAACCACAAAATAACTTCTGTGACAAAGGAGCCTCACAGGCTACAGTCCATAGTGTAGCAAAGAGTTGGACACGATGAAGCAACTTAGCACCCATAGGTATACCTGGCATTTCATTTTAAAAGGTGGAGAATTTAACTACACATTTCTAAACCTTCCAGAAATAAATCCCAAATGTGTTTTTAAATATATTAATAAAGATTGATATGAAACACAGTATATTTTATTTATAAGTGCAAATTAAATATAACGTAAGAAACCATCTTAGTTTCTGGATACAATTTGCTTCCTTTAAAAATACATGAAGAAAAATCAAAATGAAAATTTAATCAGCATTCAATTAATATTTATTAGGCTCCTACTAAGGGATAGGCGGAGCTTCCCTGGTGGCTCAGAAGGTAAAGAAAGAATCTGCCTGTAATGCAGGAGACCAAGATTCAGCCCCTGGGTCGGGAAGATCGCCTGAAGGAGGACATAGTAACCCACTCCAGTATTCTCGCCTGGAGAATTCCATGGAATTCCATAGAATTCCATGCAGAGTTGCTTGGAAGCAAAGCTCCTCCTCCAAGCAGAGGAGCTTGGCTGGCTATAGTCCATGGGATCACAAAGAGTCAGATACGACTGAGGGACTCACACTTTCACACATACAAAGGATAGGCAGAAATAGATACTGAGGATAAAGTGTGGGAAAACATAAAACAAGTACCTGCCTTTATTCTTATATACTATGAAAGAAAAGAAAATATAGGTTAAATTAACCACAAAATAACTTCTGTGGGACAAAGAACATTATAAACAATATTCTTAGAGATTTAAAACTCACAAAGATGATGTTGAATTAAAGAAACAATATAAAATAAAATATATACATATAATTTAATGAATATATATATAATATACACAATAACATAAATAATGCATAAATAAAAATGTGAGAAATATTCATTAATTTGACAAAAATTAAGATTTTGATAATAAAAAATACTGCAAGAATGTTAAAATATAGTCCCTATACAGTCACTTTGTACGGTCATTCTGAAGTATAATTTGGAATAGTAGGACATATTGTATGAAACTAGCCATTCAACCCAAAACTCTAAGTTAAAATTTGCATACATTACAAGTAAGGAATTCCACTTGTGAATATACAGCCTAGGAAAATAACCTCCATTCACACATGTGACTTTTACAAGGGTGTTTATTTTGTCATTTTATTTTTGGTAAAAGTAAGAATTGGAAATATTTAGAAGGTAATCATATATACAAGATATGTGATATATTTGCAAATTTTGATTCTATACTGCAAATTAAAAATAAAAATTTTTCCCGTCATGTGGAATAACTTAGACAAGCAGTATATAAATGCATATAGTTTCCATTATATTAATTAATGAAAATATTTAAAAGACAACAGTAAGAAGTATCATTTATGGAAATTTGCATATATATGGGTAAAATAAAAATATTCTATACATGTCAAAATAAGGAAAGTGATTACCTATAGGCAGATGGAAATGAGGGAGTTGGGAGTTGCTAAATGATATATTAAATATGTTAATAATGTTTCATTTTTTACAAAGATATGAGAGGTAAACACAATCAAAACAATGGTTTTCACATCTGTACAATAGGAACTTGTTAAAAATTTAATACATGTATATATGTATAGTTAGAGATTATATATTTTTCTATATTTTCATATTACTTTAAAAAAAAGAAAAGAAAAAATTATCAAATTTCAATTTTGGTGGTTGAAGAGAGTATAACAAAGTATTATTGACAATTGACTCATGATTCAGGGTGAAAGCCAACTTTAAGGGGAATTTAAAGTAAGCTGTCTATTTAACAAAGGCCTTTAAAATTATGATTTTTGGCCATCATGTAGAAAATGGGCAGAATTTAGTAAGATATCCAATTAAAAAAACTTTATTTTTGTATGCCAATGAAAATCATTTGTAACAAAATCTAGAGGAAAACAACTGCCAAATTATAGGTGTACTGTGGTTAAGCATATACTGAAAGTATGGTTCTTTCTGATTTTAGAAATTCTTTTGCCCCAAAGTATTTGTTAAACTGCTTAGGCTCTCTCTACATATAGCTCATGATTACTGTTAATATGACTGGTGTCTTCCAGTCCTTATTTCTGCCTCTCAGCTTCCTTATGGGAAGCTCCATGTCATTTTGAGATTATCAGGCAAAGGTAACACCTAAGGGAACAAAGTAGGAACCGAGGAGGCTTGATCTTTGATGACACATTTGAACTGCTACAACTCTGGCCTAATCTCCTTAAAATTGTTTTTTATGAGGAAAAAAAAAGTGTGTAAATATTTGCAGCTTTGTTTATTATTACATTTAATCAACCACATATTTGACAATGTTTTGCAAGTAAACATATATAGTAGATGAGTTCTGTCTTTGAGATCTCACCTTTCTTACATATGATGTAATATAAGCCTCTTCTGATATCCTAAGTCAAGTTAGTATCATCATTTGCAAGATGAACAAATTTGCCTTAGCCTTGTCTTGGGAAAGACAGAGAGGGAGGGGGATATAAATGCACCTTTTACTGATTTAAGAAGTAGGGACTCCACCATATTGTGCTATTGTAGTCATCATATAATTGCAGAGTGGATGACCAGGAAAATGATACATAAATCCATGAAATGAGATTTCAAAAATTTAGATAAATCTTTTGGGGTGAGCTTGAACATGCAATGGATGCTATGATGAAATACTTTGTAGGTCTTGCACCCAGGCTAGCCTGGTTTGTGATCTCTAATAAATTGTCTGACTTGAGCAGAATTATCAGCTTTAGCTTCTCATCTGTAAAATGAAGCAATAGACTTATTTCACAAATTAGTACATGGGAAAAAGCATATATATGTATTATAGATATATATAGATATAAAAAGAGTGCCTGAGGAACTATGGATGGAGGTTCAGGACATTGTACAGGAGGTAGTGATCAAGAACATGCCGAAGAAAAAGAAATACAAAAAGGCAAAATGGTTGTACCACACAATTGCACTTATCTCACATACTAGTAAAGTGCTCAAAATTCTCCAAGCTAGGCCTCAGCAATACGTGAACCGTGAACTTCCAGATGTTCAAACTGGTTTTAGAAAAGGCAGAGGAACCAGAGATCAAATTGCCAACATCCACTGGATCATGGGAAAAAGCAACAGAGTTCCAGAAAAACATCTATTTCTGCTTTATTGACTAATCCGAAGCCTTTGACTGTGTGGATGACAACAAACTGTGGAAAATTCTGAAAGAGATGAGAATACTAGACCACCTGACCTGTCTCTTGAGAAACCTGTATGGAGGTCAGGAAGCAACAGTTAGAACTGGACGTTGGAACAACAAACTGGTTCCAAATAGGAAAAGGAGTACATCAAGGCTGTATATTGTCACCCTGCTTATTTAACTTATATGCAGAGTATGTCATGAGAAATGCTGGGCTGGAGGAAGCTTAAGCTGGACTCAAGACTGTCAGGAGAAATATCAATAAACTCAGATATGGAGATGACATCACCCTTATGGCAGAAAGTGAAGAAGAACTAAAGAGCCTTTTGATGAAAGTTAAAGAGGAGAGTAGAAAAGTTGAATTAAAGCTCAACCTTCATGTAGGAGGGTTCCCTTTTCTCCACACCCTCTCCAGCATTTATTGCTTGCAGATTTTTGGATCGCACCCATTCTGACTGGTGTGAAGTGGTACCTCATTGTGGTTTTGATTTGCATTTCTTTAATAATGAGTGATGTTGAGCATCTTTTCATGTGTTTGTTAGCCATCCGTATGTCTTCTTTGGAGAAATGTCTATTTAGTTCTTTGGCCCATTTTTTGATTGGGTCGTTTATTTTTCTGGAATTGAGCTGCATAAGTTGCTTGTATATTTTTGAGATTAGTTGTTTGTCAGTTGCTTCATTTGCTATTATTTTCTCCCATTCAGAAGGCTGTCTTTTCACCTT
>NIZD01087106.1:0-17395 GCA_003182575.1 Pseudois nayaur
GCTCAACATTCAGAAAACGAAGATCATGGCATCTGGTCCCATCACTTCATGGGAAATAGATGGAGAAACAGTGGAAAAAGTGTCAACTTTATTTTTGGGGCTCCAAAATCACTGCAGATGGTGACTGCAGCCATGAAATTAAAAGACGCTTACTCCTTGGAAGAAAAGTTGTGACCAACCTAGATAGCATATTCAAAAGCAGAGGCATTATATTGGCAACAAAGGTCTGTCTAGTCTAGGCTATGGTTTTTCCAGTGGTCATGTATGGATGTGAGAGTTGGACTGTGAAGAAAGCTGAGCACTGAAGAATTGATGGTTTTGAGCTGTGGTGTTGGAGAAGACTCTTGAGAGTCCCTTGAACTGCAAGGAGATCCAACCAGTCCATTCTGAAGGAGATCAGCCCTGGGATTTCTTTGGAGGGAGGGATGCTGAAGTGAAACTCTAGTACTTTGGCCACCTCATGTGAGTCAACATGAGTTGACTCATTGGAAAAGACTTTGATGCTAGGAGGGATTTGGGGCAGGAGGAGAAGGGGATGACCCAGGATGAGATGGCTGGATGGCATCACTGACTCAATGGACATGAGTCTGAGTGAACTCTGTGAGTTGGTGATGGACAGGGAGGCCTGGCGTGCCGCGATTCATCGGGTCACAAAGAGTCGGACACGACTGATCAAATGAACTGAACTGAACTGAGTGACTGAACTGAACTGATGTCCATTGAGTCATTGATGCCATCCAACCATCTCATCCTATGTCATCCCCTTGTCCTCCTGCCTTCAATCTCTCCTAGCATCAGGGTCTTTTCAAATGTGTCAGCTCTTTGCATCAGGTGGCCAAAGTATTGTAGTTTCAGCGTCAACATCAGTTTTTCCAATGAACACTCAGGACTGATTTCCTTTAGGATGGATTGGTTGGATCTCCTTGCAGTCCAAGGGACTCTCAAGAGTCTTCTCCAATACCACAGTTCAAAAGCTCAGTTCTTTGGTGCTCATCTTCCTTTATAGTCCAGCTCTCACATACAAACATGACTACTGGAAAAACCATAGCTCTGACTAGAGGGACCTTTGTTGGCAAAGTAACGTCTCTGCTTTTTAATATGCTGTCTAGGTTGGTCATAGCTTTACTTCCAAGGAGTAAGCGTCTTTTAATTTCATGGCTTGCAGTCACCATCTGAAGTGATTTGGGGTCCAAAAAAATAAAAATAATAAAATTGTTGACGCTATTTCCACTGTTTCCTCATCTACTTGCCATGAAGTGTTACAATCAGTGCCATGATCTTCGTTTTCTGAATGTTGAGCTTTAAGCCAACTTTTTCACTTTCCACTTTCACTTTCATCAAGAGGCTTTTCATTTCCTCTTGACTTTCTGCCATAAGGGTGGTGTCATCTACATATCTGAGGTTATTGATATTTCTCCTGGCAATCTTGATTCCAGCTTGTGCTTCATCCAGCCTAGCGTTTCTCATGATGTACTCTTCGTATAAGTTAAATAATCAGGGTGACAATATACAGCCTTTACGTACTCCTTTTCCTATTTGGAATCAATCCGTTGTTCCATGTTCAGTTCTGTTGCTTCCTGACCTGCATACAGATTTCTTAAGAGGTGGGTCTGGTGGTCTGGTATTCCCATCTTTATCAGAATATTCCACAGTTTGTTGTGATCCACACAGTCAAAGTCTTTGGCATAGTCAATAAAGCAGAATTAGATGTTTTTTGGAACTCTCTTGCTTTTTTGATGATCCAGCAGATGTTGGCAATTTGATCTCTGGTTCCTCCGCCCTTTCTAAAACCAGCCTGAACATCAGGGAGTTCACAATTCACGTATTGCTGAAGCCTGGCTTGGAGAACTTTGAGCATTATTTTACTAGCATGTGAGATTAGTGCGACTGTGTGGTATTCTGAGCATTCTTTGGCATTGCCTTTCTTTGGGATTGAAATGAAAACTGACCTTTTCCAGTCCAGTGGCCATTGCTGAGTTTTCCAAATTTGCTAACATATTGAGTGCAATACTTTCACAGCATCATCTTTTCACATTTGAAATAGCTCAACTAGGATTTCATCCCCTCCACTAGCTTTGTTTTTAGTGATCCTTCCCAAGGCCCACTTGAGTTTGCATTTCAAGATGTCTGGCTCTAGGTGAGTGATCACACCATTGTGATTATCTGGTCGTGAAGATCTTTTTGTACAGTTCTTCTGTGTATTCTTGCCACCTCTTCTTAATATCTTCTGCTTCCGTTAGGTGGCATACCTTTTGTGTCCTTTATTGAGCCCATCTTTGCATGAAATATTCCCTTGGGATTAGGTAGTTAGAATAGGAGAAAGGAATCCAAATTAGCGGTGGCTGAAAGACAAAGAAAGGAAACAGCCCGTGAAAATAGAACAAAGGAAGGTCCGAGGACTGGAGTGAGAAACTCTAGTGAAGCAAAAAGCCCTCCTGGCTAGCTCAGTTTACATGCGGCAGGCTCAGGGGGAGGAGAAAAAAACATAAAAAGAGGAACCATAATTAAGTTGTGTGCCTGTTTTGGGTCAGCCCACCCTCACGCTTCGAGGATGTATTTTCCTTTGCTTGCCAAATAAAACTGAGGCGTAACTGAGCTGTAACACTGGTCTGCCAATTCAAATTTTTGCTGTGACAAGACAGAACTGAGGAAATTACATACTTCTCTGACATATCTGGTGCAGTGATTTGGATTTAACCTGGTTGAA
Source organism: Pseudois nayaur (assembly GCA_003182575.1). Classification (NCBI taxonomy): domain Eukaryota; kingdom Metazoa; phylum Chordata; class Mammalia; order Artiodactyla; family Bovidae; genus Pseudois; species Pseudois nayaur. Next base: position 2,708 of record NIZD01087106.1, read on the forward strand.
ACTACCTCAGCTTGGCCCCTGTGAGGCAGAGGCCAAGCACAGCAGAAACCCAACTCAGCAAAAGCTCGTGTAGTTGAAGCTGAATGTGAAGAAAACCCAGCACAGTGGAAGTGACAAGAAGCCCAGCGTGCTGGAAACTGGGACAGCAAAAACAAACGAGGCAGGAAGCTCACACAGCTCAGTCTCAGATTTCAGAAGGTCTCTGGTTAAGGTAGGAGCTCCTCACCCCAGTGGCTGGAAGGATGTATGGCAAACAAAATCTTAACTCCTTTACTGTCTCTTGTTTCTTCTTTCCTCGAACTCCCTGTGAACAGGTAAGCAGCAGTCAGTGCAACTGAGGGACTCTGCCAGGGGGCTACTTCTCAGTGTGTCCAAAGCCCCCACCATCTTCTGTGCCTTAGTAGCTGTTCCCCAAGCAGGTGAAGGTTCTTCTGTCTTTAATCTTTTTTGTACCAAGGATCAGGTCAATGAAAATTGTGAGCACAGGTCATATATTTAGCAGATTTCCTGGCAGGTTATGAAGGGGATTCCTCAGCACATTTTTCACACTGCTTTTTCCTCCTGTCCTTCAGCCCCTCTCTCCATCTTTGCCACTGCTCACAAAGCATTGGGCAGGTCATCATCTTTCCATTTCTGAAAGTTGTGTTTGAAACTGTTTACCTAAGATTGGTACTCAAACTCATGAGGCAGGGACTCTGTGCTATGCCTTGTCACTCAGTTGTATCTGATTGGGACTTAAGCCTGGCCTAAACCCATGGTACCTGGTTTCAGGACCTAATGAAGCTGAGGTTCTTGATTTCTTATTGCAAAAAAAGTCAGTAAGAGACACAGTCATAGGTAAGAGGTGGATTGTTCGGATTTAGAGAGAAGCACACTCCAAGAGTGTGGACCATCATAGAAGGCAAGTGTGTTGGCCATGGAATGTGGTGTGGTTAGTTTTCATGAGCTGGGTGTTTCATATGCTAATGAGTGGGAGGATCATTCCAACAGTTGGAAAACCACCCACTCCTTGGTCTTTTGATAGTGCCTTGGAATTCTGGATGTCATTTAGCTTGCAGATTGAGAATAAAGGTTTAGTTGAAATTGACTTGTCTGTCATCTTAGACCCATCTGATTTTAATCAGTTTATGCTATGCCTTTGTGCTATATCATTCTTTCAAAAGTTGTGTCCTGCCCCCTTCCCTCCTTTTTAATGCCCTTTTCCTGAGCCCTGTGCAGGCCCACAATGTTGCCTCTATAATCTTCTTGAGGGACAACCAGAAAATAGCTGGCCCTTGGGAGAGAAATACTGTATGGTATCCAATCCCATTAGATATTCAGGTCTTCATTTTCCACGTTTCCTATAACACGTGTAACAACAGCATCTCTCAGTGGACACGCTAGGGCAGATGACATGCACATAATGCCTGCTAGAAGTCCATCTGTTGGTGACATCCCTTCTGGGGAAATTGGGCTTCCAGGGATAATGGTTGTCACTTTGGGAGTTAGCCCTGTAGGCCATTGAGCCCAAACTCTTACCACCCTTCTCCTAAATTTACAAACATTACTCCCCCCGCCCCCCAATCAAATCTCCACTCCACTTTTATGGAACATCTGCTCTGTTGCCTCTTATCAATTTGTTCTTAAGCCACCAACTAACTCCTACAACCAGGACCCTGCCCCCTTGTAGGCAACATCCCTCTATCCCATTTAATATTTAAATACTCTTAATGTCCCTAACAGGACCAGATAACACACCCCTTTGTCATTAGTTCTGTTATTACCTAGAATGGGTCTATGTCAATGAAATGTTTACCATTAAAAACATCCTAAATTGCTCTTATGGAGAACTTGGGGAGGAAATCAGTGGCTTACATTCCCTCAGAGCAATAAGAGGATAAGGCCTATGGCTATTTCACCAGGTTCCCAATCTCAGGGCACAGGTTTGAACTGCCTTACATCATGGTATCTATTCCCATCTGCAGTGGAGAAACCAGCAATGAGTTAAGACTACACTCCCTTAATCCTACCTAGCAATGGTCATGCTGGAGACTTTGGGAATGGCCAACTCCAGCCTGGGGGTCCCAGAAGGTCGACCTGCCTCAACCTGCCTAGGGATCCAGTCCCCATGAGGTTGTCATGGCTCAGCCTGCTCAGGGACCCACTAGCCCAGGGTCTCAGGAGTTCAACATGCCTCAACCTACCTAGGGATCTGATCGTTGAGAGGTTGTCACATCTCAACCTGCTCAGGGATCTGCCGGTCCCAGAAGGTTGGCATGCCTTGACCTGCCCAGGGACCCAGTTCTCGGGAGGCTGACCTGTCTCGACTTGCCTGGGGATTCGATCTCCAGGAGGCTGTCACGCTTCAGCATGTCTGGGGATCTTCACTGTGACCCGGGGACTCCTGGCTCTCAGGTTGCAACAGTACTGGGTAGGATAAACTTCAGAAAAAAGACTCACCCCTAAGGAAGTCCACCCATAAAAATAGAAGGAGGCCTATTAGTTTTTTCCTTTTCCTCCCTGTCATCACTGTATTTCAGGTGGGAAATAACCAATCCACTTCCTAACAGATGACCTTGAGATGCATCCTTGTTAACTGGAAGCTGTTCAATCCTCTAACTCTAAGGAGAAGTAGCTTAAAATTCCTTTGTACCAGTGCATGCCATGATATCTTCTGGGGGATAAGGAACACTGGCCTGAGGATGGGAGTTTAAAATACAATGCCATCCTGCAGCTAGACTTATTCTGCAAAAGACAAGGGAAATGGACAGAGATCCCCTATGTCCAAATTTTCTTCTGACTAAGAGATATGAAGGAACTCTGTTTTAAGTATGGGATTGTTGTATGCCCGAAAAGTGAGCCTACTAGGCAAATGGTGTTAGGCACAGACAACCAAGAGACTTACTTCCCATGGCTCCTGAGTTGCATGGTCCTTCGTTCCTTGTATCCAAACATGCCCCCATATCCGGGAGCACCCCCTCTACAAAAGCCAACTCAAGTATGTGCCTTAGTTGAAACTGGAGGAGAATTTTGATCAACTCAGGTCCGTAAGCCCTTCTCCCTCTTAGAACTAAGACAGATCAAACAAGACCTGGGAAGCTATACAGATGAACCAGGAAAATATATGGATACATTCCAACACATTATCCTCGTCTTTGACTTGATATGGGAGGATATCAAGGTCATATTTAGTGAAACTTTATCTGACCCTGAGTATGCTAGGGTCTTAAGGGAAGCCCAAAGGTATACTATGGGGCTTCACATGTCACCTTCACATGTCACCTTCACAGGTGATAAATACGCAGTGGGGAAAACTGCAGTCCCCTCCTAACTGGAATTATAATGTCCCTGAGCACATCTAAAGCATTCTAAAGGAGATCAGTCCTGGGTGTTCTTTGGAAGGAATGATGCTAAAGCTGAAACTCCAGTACTTTGGCCACCTCATGTGAAGAGTTGACTCATTGGAACAGACTATGATGCTGGGAGGGATGGGGGGCAGGGGGAGAAGGGTATGACAGAGGATGAGATGGCTGGATGGCATCGCTGACTCAATGGATGTGAGTTTGAGTGAACTCCAGGAGTTGGTGATGAACAGGGAGGCCTGGCGTGCTGCAATTCATGGGGCTGCAAAGAGTCAGACACAACTGAGCAACTGAACTGAACTGAGGACATCTAGGAAAGGAATTATTTTCTGATCTTTGTAAAGACAGGACTAAAAGCATCCCAGCAAAAAGTAATCAGCTATGCCTGGGTCTCAGCAATAACTCAAGAGCCCAGTGAGATCCCTGTTGATTTTCTAGAAAGGCAAAAAGAGGCCCTCAAAAAGTTTACCAATCTGGACTTAGCTCTTACGAGGGACAGGTGATTTTAAAGGACAAATTCCTGTCCCAACGTGCATCAGACATCAGGATAAAGTTACAACAGCTACAGCTACAGGACCCTGCTGCCTCTTTAGATGAGATGGTCCAGACAGCCACCAATACCTTCTATAACAGAGAACAGGAGAGGAAGGCCAAGGCCCAGGAAAGGGAGAAAAGGAAAGAGACAAGGCATCCCCAGATGCTGGCCTCCCTCCAGGGAAGCCCTATGGCAAACCCTGAGTCCTTAAAGGACAAGGCATGAGCCAAATGCATAGATAGGCAGGACAATGGACCAAACAGTGTCCAAACCGAAACAAGTCTCCTAAAATGACATGCTACAAATGCCATCAGTTTAGACATTGGGCACCACTGTGCTATCGGGACCCAAGAGCCTCAAGGTCAAGCTTCCCTCATGATGTTCAACAGTACTGAAGCAGCCCACTCCAGCCAGCCTGCCTGTCACAGATAACCATCATGCGGCTGGAGCCAAGAGTGCAACTGGATGCGGCGAGTAGGTCTGAGAATTTCTTGGTTAACATAAGGGCTACCTACTCTGTCCTGACCTCCTATTTCTCCTCCCAAACCTGTACCATTTGGGGTACTCCAGGAAAAACAATTACAAAAAGATTCACCCAAGCACTTATTTGTTTCTGGGATGGACAAATATTTTCCAGTCAGTTTCTTGTGGCCCCTGAGTGTCCTGGTCCCTTATTCAGTTTGGTTCAGTCACTCAGTTGCGTCAGATTTGTGACCCCATGAATTGTAGCACGCCAGGCCTCTCTGTCCACCACCAACACCCAGAGTTCACTCAAACTCACGTCCATTGAGTCAGTGATGCCATCCAGCCATTTCATCCTCTGTTGTCCCCTTCTCCTCCTGCCCCCAATCCCTCCCAGCATCAGAGTTTTTTCCAATGAGTCAACTCTTCACAAGAGGTGGCTAAAGTACTGGAGTTTCAGCGTTAGCATCATTCCTTCCAAAGAACACCCAGGACTGATCTTTTTTAGAATGGACTGGTTGGATCTCCTTGCAATCAAGGGGACTCTCAAGAGTCTTCTCCAATACCACAGTTCAAAAGCATTAATTCACCCTCCCTTATTGGGAAGAGATATACTCACTAATTTGGGAAGTGAGCTTCCCCTTGGGATGGGAAGCTTTTCAGCCCCTAGAGCCCTACAGCTTCTGGTTGCTACTGAAGAACCCATTACACCCTCTTCAATAGGGAGGGACCAAAAACTATGGGAGGACAAAATTAACCCCAGTTGTGGGACCAGGGGACTACTGGACAAGCCTACCAAGCTGAACTGGTCATCATTGATCAGTTAGTTTCCAAACTGGGAACAATATCCCCTCAAAAGAGAAGCTCATGAAGGACTGCAGCCTCTAGTAAATAAATTCCTTGCCTGTGGACTATTGCAGGCTATTCCTTGTCCCAACAATTTGTCATGTAACACCCTGATCCTCCCTGTAAAGAAAAAGGACAGGATCTGACGAATGGTTCAAGAAATCCTGATCATAAATGAAGCTGTAGTCCCTGTCTATCCCACAATACCCAATCCCTATGTAATCTTGGGAGGAATCCCACCCAGTGCCCAGTGTTTTACAATCAAGGATGCATTCTTTTGCATACCACTGGCTAAAGAATCCCAGTATCTTTTTGCCTTTAAGTGGGAGGATCCAGGAGAAAAACAACAGATGACTTGGACAGTATTTCCTCAGGGATTAAGAGATAGCCCCAACCTGTTTGGGAAGGCTCTTAGCCAGAATCTCCTAGATCTGGACCTGGGACCTAATGGGAAAATATTACAATATGAAGATGATCTACTAATCTGCTCTCCACATGAGAAAAATGCGCAGAAACATACAATTCAGGTTCTAAACTTGAGAGGGGATATAAAGTCTCCTGTGCTAAGGCACAGATGATCAAGACAAAAGACACTTGCCTGGGAGTTAAGATTACACATGGGTCCAGGAGGCTGTCCTTTGATTGAGTATAAGGAATCCTCCAGTTGCCGCCCCCCAACTTGAAAGCAATTGTGAGCTTTCCTGGGGCTAACTGGGTATTGTAGAATCTAGATACCCAACTGTGGTCTAATTGCCCAGTCCTTATATGAAAGCTTAAAGGGATGGGATGATTCAATCCCATTGATGTGGGGAAATCCTCAAAGAAGGCAGAGGCTACAATAAAACAAGCCTTATCTCAAGCACCCACCTTGAGGTTGCCAGACCCAGAAAAAGCATTCCAACTTTATGTCCATGAAAAGGAAGTAACCTTGGGNGAGCCCTACAGCTTCTGGTTGCTACTGAAGAACCCATTACACCCTCTTCAATAGGGAGGGACCAAAAACTATGGGAGGACAAAATTAACCCCAGTTGTGGGACCAGGGGACTACTGGACAAGCCTACCAAGCTGAACTGGTCATCATTGATCAGTTAGTTTCCAAACTGGGAACAATATCCCCTCAAAAGAGAAGCTCATGAAGGACTGCAGCCTCTAGTAAATAAATTCCTTGCCTGTGGACTATTGCAGGCTATTCCTTGTCCCAACAATTTGTCATGTAACACCCTGATCCTCCCTGTAAAGAAAAAGGACAGGATCTGACGAATGGTTCAAGAAATCCTGATCATAAATGAAGCTGTAGTCCCTGTCTATCCCACAATACCCAATCCCTATGTAATCTTGGGAGGAATCCCACCCAGTGCCCAGTGTTTTACAATCAAGGATGCATTCTTTTGCATACCACTGGCTAAAGAATCCCAATATCTTTTTGCCTTTAAGTGGGAGGATCCAGGAGAAAAACAACAGATGACTTGGACAGTATTTCCTCAGGGATTAAGAGATAGCCCCAACCTGTTTGGGAAGGCTCTTAGCCAGAATCTCCTAGATCTGGACCTGGGACCTAATGGGAAAATATTACAATATGAAGATGATCTACTAATCTGCTCTCCACATGAGAAAAATGCGCAGAAACATACAATTCAGGTTCTAAACTTGAGAGGGGATATAAAGTCTCCTGTGCTAAGGCACAGATGATCAAGACAAAAGACACTTGCCTGGGAGTTAAGATTACACATGGTTCCAGGAGGCTGTCCTTTGATTGAGTATAAGGAATCCTCCAGTTGCCGCCCCCCAACTTGAAAGCAATTGTGAGCTTTCCTGGGGCTAACTGGGTATTGTAGAATCTAGATACCCAACTGTGGTCTAATTGCCCAGTCCTTATATGAAAGCTTAAAGGGATGGGATGATTCAATCCCATTGATGTGGGGAAATCCTCAAAGAAGGCAGAGGCTACAATAAAACAAGCCTTATCTCAAGCACCCACCTTGAGGTTGCCAGACCCAGAAAAAGCATTCCAACTTTATGTCCATGAAAAGGAAGTAACCTTGGGAGTGTTAACTCAAAGGTTGGGACCTGAGCCCCAGCCTGAGCTTACTTATCCAAGAGGCTCAACCCAACTACCTAAGGCTGTCCTCCTTGCCTTCAAAATCTCGGAGCTGTTGCAGTAATGATAGAAGATGCTTTCAAACTCTCTTTTGGGGACAAACTACTTTTACCAGCCACCAAATGAAGCAACTCCTGAATGGGAGAGGTCATTTATGGATGTCTGATCAAAGGATCCTCAGATATCAAGTAGTGCTGATAGAAAATCCAGGCCTCACTATATCCCCTTGTGAGATTCTTAACCCAGCTACCCTCCAGCCTACCCCCGAGGGCTATCTCCCCTTCACTCTTGCCCAGAAACCTTGGGATAAAATCCCAAGAGGGAATGTTAGAAGATCCTCTGATCTACCCTGAGGAAATCTGGTACACGGATGGGAGCAACTTTATCTTGGATGAAAAAAGGAGGGTTGGATATGCAGTAGTCTCCAATTTTGAGACCACAGAGGCTAAACCTTTGCCACCAGGTACTTCAGCCCAATTAGCTGAGCTCATAGCCCTGAGTCGAGCTTTAGAGCTGGGAAAGGAAAAAGAGTAGCCTTTTACACTGACTCAAAGTATGCCTTTCTGGTGCTACATGCACATGCTGCTATTTGGAAAGAAAGAGGCCACTTGACCACCCGAGGGTCTCCAATCAAATATGGTGATCGAATCCTTAGGCTCTTGGAGGCAGTCCATCTGCCCACTGAGGTTTTAGTCTCCCATCATAAAGGACACCAAAAAGGGAGCACAGAAGTGGCATGAGGGAACCACGCAGCCAATCAGACAGCTAAGAGAGCAATTCTATAGAACAATGAGCTAATAGGGGTTGCCACCTTAGTTCCACAGACTAATTTGCCAGAAACTCTTTCATATACTGAAGGTGAGACTCTTAAAGCTAAGAATGAGATCTTCCAAGAAGATCATATGGGGTGGTTCCAAAAGGAGGAACTCCTTTTTCTACCTGGAACCTCCAATGGGAGTTAGTTAACTCCTTACATGCCATCACTTGTTTAGGGGAAAAGGCCCTCCAAAGATGACCAAGAAGATCTTTCAGAGGAACAGGCCTCTAAACGACTATAAGGCAAGTGGTCTCCTCTTGTCCCACTTGCCCAAGGAGCTCGAAGACCCCAGCTGGCCCAGCCTGTCCAATGGCATGGGACCTACCCAGGAGAGGACTGGCAGATGGACTTCACCCAGATACCAGTTTCTCAAGGGTATAAATACCTATTAGTCATGATAGATACATTCACAGGATGGATTGAAGGCTTTCCCACCCAGACTGAGAAGGCTGAGGAAGTGGTAAAAAAAGAAAAAAAAAAAGAAAAAGAAAAAAGAAAGAAACTGCTCCATGAAATCATTCCAAGATTTGGTCTGCCCAGGTCATTACAAAGTGACAATGGGACATCATTATTTCTAAGGTCACTAAAGCATTGGGCATTATTTATTATCTCTGTGCCCAAAGGCCTCAGTCTTCAGGAAAAGTAGAAAGAGCCAACCAGTTTTTAAAATCATTGATAAAAAAGATAACCCAGGAGACTGCCCTGGGTTGGAAGGAGGCTATACCAATAGCTCTCCTCCTCACCTGTATTGCCCTTAAGGAACAGGTTGGTCTTAGTCCTTATGAGATGCTATATGGGAGACCTTTTGCTTATGTCAATGACCTCTTCCCAGATCCAGAGGCTCAGACCTTCTGGTCTTATACCATGGCCATTGGGCAATTCCAGCAGGATATACACTTGTGGAGTGTCAACCAGGACCCAAAAGATTCTAAAGAGTTACCAGTATATGCTCCATGGATTCAAGTCCTATTAAAGTCTGGAAAGATGGGTCCCCAAAGGCTCAACTCCAGCACACATGGAAGGGCCCTACCCTACTTTCTACCCCCAGAGCACTCAAGGTACCAGGACACGACTCCTAGATTCACTACTCATGAGTTAAGCCATGGAAGAAAACAGAAGAGGACACTCAATACACCTGTGAGCCCCTGGGAGATCTCAGATACCTATTCAGGACTACAAATGAGTGCCATTCTAATGAACACCCCTAAAATTAAGTTTCTGGGGATAGCTATCTCAGGATAGCTCTAAAGAGCCAACACAGCTTGGCAGGGACAACACAAAATAGACAGGAGATAGATCTCTTGATCCCTGAACAAGGAGAGATTTGAGCCACCATTTATGAGACATGTTGATTCTGGGTAAATACCTCCAGCTAAGTTAAAGAAATTCTCACACCCCTCAAGAAAAACATTCAAATCCTGCTGTTGCTTCAGTCATGTCCAACTCTGTGTGACCCCATAGATGGCAACTCACCAGGCTCCTCTGTCCCTTGGATTCTCCAGGCAAGTATACTGGAGTGGGTTGCCATTTCTTCTCCAATGCATGCANCCTCCTCACCTGTATTGCCCTTAAGGAACAGGTTGGTCTTAGTCCTTATGAGATGCTATATGGGAGACCTTTTGCTTATGTCAATGACCTCTTCCCAGATCCAGAGGCTCAGACCTTCTGGTCTTATACCATGGCCATTGGGCAATTCCAGCAGGATATACACTTGTGGAGTGTCAACCAGGACCCAAAAGATTCTAAAGAGTTACCAGTATATGCTCCATGGATTCAAGTCCTATTAAAGTCTGGAAAGATGGGTGCCCAAAGGCTCAACTCCAGCACACATGGAAGGGCCCTACCCTACTTTCTACCCCCAGAGCACTCAAGGTACCAGGACACGACTCCTAGATTCACTACTCATGAGTTAAGCCATGGAAGAAAACAGAAGAGAACACTCAATACACCTGTGAGCCCCTGGGAGATCTCAGATACCTATTCAGGACTACAAATGAGTGCCATTCTAATGAACACCCCTAAAATTAAGTTTCTGGGGATAGCTATCTCAGGATAGCTCTAAAGAGCCAACACAGCTTGGCAGGGACAACACAAAATAGACAGGAGATAGATCTCTTGATCCCTGAACAAGGAGAGATTTGAGCCACCTTTTATGAGACATGTTGATTCTGGGTAAATACCTCCAGCTAAGTTAAAGAAATTCTCACACCCCTCAAGAAAAACATTCAAATCCTGCTGTTGCTTCAGTCATGTCCAACTCTGTGCGACCCCATAGATGGCAACTCACCAGGCTCCTCTGTCCCTTGGATTCTCCAGGCAAGTATACTGGAGTGGGTTGCCATTTCTTCTCCAATGCATGCATGCATGCTAAGCCATTTAGTCGTGTCTGACTCTTTGCGACCCCATGGACAGCAGCCCACCAGTCTCCTCCATCCACAGGATTGTCTAGGCAAGAATACTGGAGTGGGTTGCCATTTCCTTCCCTTTCAGATCCTACAGGACCTCAAAGAATGAGCTAGAGAATTCGCGGAGTGGCTACAATCTCTCTTTGGGGAATTCTTCTCCTGGCGAGGGGGAATTTAGGGTTGGCTAATGCCCCTACTAATCCCTGTTATCACCATATTGATGTGCATATGATTGCTCCATGTATTATCAATCATCTAACTCATTTTGTCTCTGCCCAGGTTAACAAGCTACAACATGCAGTGCCAGTGTAATAAGGGTATATAAAACTATACCCAACCACAGAAAATATCACTCACCCTTAAATGGACACCGCCATAAGGACTCTGAGGCTTGAGATGAGCAAGAGGGGAGGCCCAATGCCCCTTGCTGTCCCAGCTCAGCAGGAAGTAGCCAAAGAGACCTCGACACCTCTACTCCCAAGGAATTGGGCTGCCCATCTTTTGAGGGGGGGGGGGATTTTAGGTAGTTAGAATAGGAAAAAAGGAGTCCAAAATAGTGGTGGCTAAAAGACAAAGAAAGGAAAAAGCCCACAAAAATAGAACAAAGGATTCTCCGAGGACCAGAGTGAGGACCTCAGGTGAAGCAAACAGCCCTCCTGGCTTGCCCAATTTACATATGGCAGGCTCAGGAGGAGGAGAAATACACATATAAAAAGAGGAGCCGAAATTGAGCTGCGTGCCTGTTTTGGTTTGGCCTGCCCTCACGCCTTGTGGATGTATTCTCCTTTGCTTGCTAAATAAAATTAAGCTGTAACCAAGCTGTAACTCTGGACCACCACTGCAAATTTTTGCTGCAGTGAGACAGAACTGAGGAAATTACATACTCCCCAACATATGTATCCATTCTCCCCCAAACTCTTCTCCCATCCAGGCTGCCACATAATATTGAGCAGAGTTCTTTGTGCTTTACAGTAGGTCCTTGTTGGTTTTCCACTTTACATAGCAGACAAGGGGGAGGAGTAAATTTCTTTATTCATCCATTCACACACAAAATATTTTTTATAAATTTTTTTTTGGAGATGGGTGAAGGCATTAGTTCAATAATCCATTGAGACAGTACAGTTGACACTTGAACAACATGAGCTTGAACCTCAAGGGTACATTTTTGCAAAGATTTGTTTTTCAATAATATGATAGTTCTACACAATCTATGTCTGGCTGAATCTATGGATGTGGAACTGCAGATATGGAGGAAACACATACATGGAGGGCTGACTAAATTATGTGTGGAATTCAGCTGTACAATGTACCTAATGACCTCATTGTTCGAGGGTCAACTCTACTAGTCCATTAAAGCTACTTTTGCTGCAGTAATGAAGTTGCAAAGTTATTAAAACAAGCAAGGCCTATCTCTTGTTTGCATTTATGTTCAGCACTTGTAAATTAGTCGTAGCTGTAGTCTCTATGCCTTTTCACTCCGGGGTTCAGTGTGAAGGAGCTATCTTTCATACTGTCATAACATGCTGTTGTGTAGCACAGCAAAAATAGCATATACTTTCAAATAGCATAGACAGTACACATTTGTTGGTCAAAGTGAGCTACGTTTGCAAGCTTTATTTCATTAATAGAGTGGAGAAGTACAATTTTCCAATGAAAAGGGTTCCTACTATGTACACCATCAAGTCTGATGCTGGTAGTCCTTAGAAAGTGGAGGGTAGGGATAATAGAGATTACTGCAAAACCTCTCCATGGTCTCAGAGTAAGAACTAAACCATTTCACTATTTTCCCTCTGTGCATTAGTCAAGGCTCTCCAGAGAAATAGAACCAATATGGTATGTGTGTTTGTGTGTGAGTGTGCACATGTGTCTGTTTTAGGAATTGACTCATGTTATTATGGAGGCTGACATGCTCAAAATCTCCTATTCAAGCTCAGATATCATCAGGTTGAAGACTTAGGGAAGAGGACGTGCTGCAGTTTAAGTTCAATGGCCATCTTACTGGTAGAATCTTCTCTTGTTCAGGGGATATCCGGCTTTTTGTTCTATTCAAATCTTCAACTGATGCCAATCCATGTTATAAAGGCAATCTACCTTATTCAAAATCCACTGACTTAAATGTTAATTTCAGCTAAAAATATCCTTGTGGAAACATGCAGAATAATGTTTGACTGCAGAGCTGGGTACCATGGCCCACACAAGTTGATACATAAAATTAACTGTCACACTAGTTATCTTTAGCTCATTTATTTATGTCATATAAGTCAGCCTCAGCAAAAGATTTATGGAACATTTCTATCAATTATAATATGCACAGCACTGAAAGAGAATCAAGATATGCAAGATAGTCCTTTCTTTTTCATATGGGCAGAATCTCTAGTGCTTTGTCTCTTGTACATTCCTAGTACTTAGAACAATATTTTGTGACATAGAACATACTTATAAAGATTTGATTAATGGGTGAAAATTACCTGGATATCCCAAGGAGTAGACAAGTAACTGTAAAATAAATGAGGCTATATTAAGTGTCAAAATAAAAAGTCAACCATATTCTGAGGATAGTTTAAAAAAGAATACTATTATGTAGAATTTCAGAGATTAGTAATATTTGAGATACCCTGAATGACATTTAATAGAAATTGAATCCGGTAAGGAATAGAAAGGAAGAAATATTAAGTTCTGTGTGTTTAAGGAAACAGATATGAGGATATTCACTATATCACTATTGATACACATTTTGAAATGACTAAATGCCCACCTAAGAGAGAATAAATAGTGATATATCCATTGTATGGAATACGATGTTAGAATTAAAAAAAGTAGTATGATAGATGTTTAAGGCATTGTAATTTTTTAAAAAACCTACATAATCATACTATGTATTTTCCGTGGGTGCATATATGGGTGTAAATGCACAAAAATACAAGTGCATCTATGTAAAAATGATGGTTACATCTGAGGAGTGGAATTGACAATGATGTGAAAGGAATTTTAGGGTTTTTTTGTAATGTTTTTAATGAGATTTTTATTTATGTATAACTGAAAGAATAATGATACAGAAGGAAAACTGGCCACTGGAACAGTAAAAAAAATAAAAATAAAAAATTGTTAATCCAGTATGGCCCTTATAAAAGAGTAAAATAAACTGATTTTAAATATCCCAGGCAGTTGTTAGAATCTCTATTATCACTTTTTATTGAGTGTTGTTTTAAAAAATGCTATGTGGAAGGACGATTGTGAAATCAAAATCAAAGAAATGAAAGCAAATTTCAAGTAACAGAAAGAGTTGGAAGGAAAGAAATGATAAGTTATTGGCAAATGTGAATGTTAATTTCTACATTCTTTCTGTACAGTGTAATTGGCTAGTTCAGTTGTTATCAAGGGGTTTGGAAAGAGAAATAATATTTTAGAGTATTCATGCTAAGTCACAAAACTACAGATGCCCTTTTTCGGTATGTATAAATGAAAAATCACACCAAAATTTAATTAGGAAATGAAAAAGAGCTATTTATTCCATTTTCTGCCAGTTTTGACCTGCCATGACTCATGGAACGGTTTCAACCTTTGAGGATATATTAACTGCAATGGTTTAAAAACATAGAACATTATTCTTTAAACACAACCTAGGAGAGTAGTAGTATAATCAATGCTGCTAGATAAGAAAACACGTATAGTAATATCTAGTTTCCTAGAAAAGAGTCAAGCTTTTATTACATGATGTATATAACAAAGAAAAATACCCCCATTGGGTTGATATTTGTTTTCTAAGGAGAGTGTCATGCTCTTGTGAAATAACTAGATTCTAGAGATAATAGCAAATAATTTAATAAAACCACAAAATCTCAGAATCATACAGGTGAGCTAACACATTTTACTCAGTTCAGGTGGGTTCAGTCACTCAGTCGTGTCCGATTCTTTGTGACCCCATGAATCGCAGCACGCCAGGCCTCCCTGTCCATCACCATCTCCCGGAGTTCACTCAAACTCATGTCCATCGAGTCAGTGATGCCATCCAGCCATCTCATCCTCGGTCGTCCCCTTCTCCTCCTGCCCCCAATCCCTCTCAGCATCAGAGTCTTTCCCAATGAGTTAACTCTTTGCATGAGGTGGCGAAAGTACTGGAGTTTCAGCTTTAGCATCATTCCTTCCAAAGAAATCCCAGGGCTGATCTCCTTCAGAATGGACTG
>NIZD01087107.1:0-29877 GCA_003182575.1 Pseudois nayaur
GGTGAGCAACAGAAGTTGGTGAAGGACAGGGAGGCCTGCCATGCTGTGGTTCATGGGGTCACAAAGAGTCGGACATGACTGAGTGACTGAACTGACTGATTGTGCTTCCCAGGTGGCACAGTGGCAAAAGAATGCCTGCCAACGCAGGGGATTCAAGAGATGCAGGTTCAGTCCCTGCATTGGGATCGGGAAGATCCCCTGGAGGAGGAAATGACAACCCACTCCAGTATTCTTGCCTGGAGAATCCCATGGAAAGAGGAGCCTGGCAGGCTATTGTCCTCGGGATCACAAAGAGTTGGACAAGACTGAGGTGACTGAGCGTGTGCACGTACACACAGCTCCCTTGCTAAGACTAGCAAGTGGGCCACTGTTCGTCCCCCTTCTGATGTCTATGTCAGAAGTTTTCTCTGTCCCTTTTTTATACTTTAATAAAACTCTGCTACACAAGTGATCAAGCCTGGTTCCTGGTCCAAAAGCTAAATCTTCTTCTTCAGCGATCACGAATCCAACATCGTTCACCCTAAGCTATCAAAGGCAAGATTAATTAGAATTTGAAAACAGAATAATTGCAGTTCCAGTTCCTTCCTTACTCCAGACCACCAGGAAATCCTCTGTGCCCCACAACACTGGAGCTCTGAGATTCATCCCTTCAGAAAACAGAACCACTGAATCCTGAGTTGGGGATAGCACAGGGCTGGTGTGAGAAGTCTGGCCCGAAAAAAGGATAAAGTGAAACTCTGAATACTGAACCTAAGGATTCCCACTCACCTTTCCAAGACCCACTTCCAGGATCCTCAGGCTGAGGTCCTAACCTCAAGGCAGAATGTTTCCTCTTATAAGAAAATGGAAGGGATTCATAGCAAAGACCTATAGATAGGGACGTCTGGGATCCTTCAAACTCAGTCTCTCTTCCCCAGCACACCCCAAAAGTTCACATGAGGACAACCATGAGTCATGCTGGCTGAATCTCCTCACCATTCCCTCATTCTGATCACAGTGTCTCTTCAAGTGTGGTGTCCACCTTAATAATCTCTCTGAACTTCTTTGGAGGAAGATATAATGCTATACCCTCAGTGTTCTTGAAGGTCCATGTAGTTCCTGGGACCACATTAGCCTAAGTGAAGGCCCCCAATGCCACTGCGGTGGTGGACAGAGTAGATTAGCTCATGAGATTAATGTAGTTGGTATGCTTGCCTCTGCACAGAAATTGCATATTATGAAAGTCTTATATTAAAGAAGAACCAAGGTTGGTCTATTATTTCCCAAGAGAGCTCATTCAGATGAAGATTAAAGATGAGCTTTGCTAGCAGAGTTTAGCAGAAAAATGATTTGCACAGAATGGCAAGAGAACCTCAAGGGGTAATTTTTTGTTACCCTCAGTTCTAGTCCCAAAGACCTCTCAGGATGCCTTTGAAGATTTGTTTCTCCAGGATATCAAGGCCTAAGGCATTGAATCATTGATCAGTCCATTGATCAGAATGCAATGTTGTATCAGAATAAGAAACAATGTACAACTTAAGAACCAGCCATTATTACCCTACCTCCTTCTAGAATAAAGGTGTTTAGATCCAGCAATGTGGAGTAACTAGCTCAAGAGAAGTGATAGAGGAACCAAGCTAAAAGCTAGCCTTCCTGATTGCCAGGACACCATTCTTTGGAGAGAACAGTTAAGGAAACGAGGCTTTTGCATTGACTGGAGGGTAAGAAAGGAACTCAAGAAGGAAACAACAGCTAAAACTTTCTTCCTGTATAATTTCACTATGAACTCACCTTTATTGCGAAAATATTGCCATCTCCATGGAACAACTTTCTACACATTTTCTTTTCCAGAAATAGAAGCGCCTTTATTGTCTTTGTGCAGGGACATGGCCAGTTGGAAATTATTTGTCATTCTGTGCTTGAATCCTTCACCTTCTTGTCCCTATATGTATCCTCATACTTTGCAATCCTTCCTTCTGTTCTAACGTCCTAAATTTAGTGTAGACGTATTTGCCTTAAGTCTCCCAAGAGCCATAAAGGAGAATTTTAATAGGATAAGCTTGCTCTTGTGGTATTTTCAATTTACCCGAAGTTTAGATAATATTACTTTGTAGGCTAAATGCAGTAACAGGTAGATGTTAATATGCATAATGGCTCAAATGCATTAGGAAAGTATTTCTGACTTAGGAAATAGTACCAGTGGGTAAAAACTTTATCAGGTAGCTTCTTCTACGCAGCCATTCTTAGACTTAAGCTGATGGAAAATCTGCCGTCTTTAACCCCGGGCTCCCATGATTGTCCTGAGCATCCGCTGCATTTCTGTCAGGTGTGGGAAAGAGCTGGGAGGAGTACTGCACGGAGAGGTTCTCAGGGCCCTTGGAGCAGGCACACAGCATCCCCCTGCTTACTAGCTGCTGCTAAGTCACTTCAGTCGTGTCCGACTCTGTGCGACCCCATAGATGGCAGCCCACCAGGCTCCGCCATCCCTGGGATTCTCCAGGCAAGAACACTGGAGTGGGTTGCCATTTCCTTCTCCAATGCATGAAAGTGAAAAGTGAAAGTGAAGTCGCTCAGTTGTGTCTGACTCTTCACGACCCCATGGACTGCAGCCCACCAGGCTCCTCCGTCCATGGGATTTTCCAGGCAAGAGTACTGGAGTGGGGTGCCATTGCCTTCTCTGACTCACTAGCTAGAACTCATCAAAATGGTGCACTAAACTGCACGCTTGAGGAGGGGTGGATGAGAGAGGACTGGGAAACAGTTTTAAGTTGGGCCATCAAGTTCCACTGTTAATCCTATTAATATAACAAGGAAGGGCATACATTTGGATGGATAACCAGCCATCTTTGTCAAATGGCTGCTTTGCTAATATTTTTGGACATGAGAAAGTAAAATAGGATGTATTCAACTGATGTGTGACTTTACTTAAACAGGATTTCCCTAAATCTAATTCATTTTATTCTTATAAGCAAAAAGTTACCATTCTGAACTCCAGCCAACTTTTATTTAGCTTCCTTCTCTAAAAATATTGTATTAATTGTATTTACTACCCACTTCATGTGTTTAGCATTAGAACAGATGTTGGGAATTATTAATCAGCAAAATGGACAAATTCACTGCTTACATGGAACTAAGGTTTTAATGGGAGAGAGTTGAGGAATAGAAAATAAATAGATTTTTAAAATGTATTAAATAAGGACAAATCCTAAAAATAAAGGAAAGCAAAGTGGTGAAAAAAAAGAATGGCTGGAACCATTTAGATAGGGAGGTTAGGCAGGTCCTCTTTGAGAAGGTGGCATTTAAACTGAAATCAAAATGACAAAGCTTGAGGGAGGCAGGTTTTGTGGAGGTGAAAGACAGATTAATTGGAATTTGAAGGAGCCAGCCTCTTGAGATCTTAGGTATGAACATTTCAGGCTCAGAGAATGGTCAGTGCAAAGGCCCTGAGGTAGCAGTGGTCTTGACTATGAGACAGAAACAAAGCAAGCATGGATGGCAGGTTGTGAATGAGTGGAGGATTGGACAGGAGCTGAGGTCAGAATTGTTGGCACAAACCCAGATCATATAGCACCACAGAGGCTGTACTAAGATTTACTTTTACTTCAAGTGCGAGGGGAAGTAATGAGAGGGTTTGAAGCAGGAGAGTGAATCTTGCCTTCACTTTTTTTTTTTTTTCAGCACACTCTGACTCTTATGACCAAAATCAACTGAAGCCTGGCAGGAGAGACAAAGGTAGTGTTTAGGAGGTCTCTGTCATGGTCCGAGATTGGAGGATAGTTAAGTCTGGACTATAGAGAAAGTAACAGAGATGAAAGAAGGCTGGAATTGGTGAAAGTTTTGAAAGTTCTGTGACTCAGTCTTGCTGAATGATTTGTTCTGGAGGGAATGAGAAAGTGAAGAATTCCAACTGCCTCTTACATTTGATACACTCTTTACTTTCTTTCTTTTATTTAATCTTATATACCCCCAGAAGAAAGCTTCTTAGGATCTGAACAGGGGGTCAGGAAAACTGGTTCCTGTTTCCTTTTTTGTTGTTTTATGTGCCTACACAAACTCCTTCTTGCTCTTTAATTTTTGTAAAGAAAATGAAAATAGCTTCTACCTCTTACCTAAGAAAATTTATGAAAGGTGATAAATGTGAAAAATATTGCCTGTAACAAAATTCTAATAAGAACACAAGATGCTCTTCTGGTTGAGCAATACATCCTGAGCATTTGAATTTAATCAGATTGTAGCATATTTCTTTGCCCTTTTACAATGATGATGACTAACTGGCTCCCATGTGAGTGGGTTATAATTTTAGACAAAGGAAAAATAAAATAATTCTTGACTTGGGGCAGTTGATATCATTTAATTGAGTCACGGCTGCATAGATGACAACTGAATGTGCAGAAGATTCTAAGGAGAGTTTTTTACATCAAAAGGAGGCTTCTAGTCTTCTTTCCCTTTGCTCTCTTACCCTTTTGTTAAGAAAGGGTCTTCTACTGCCTTCTGATTTGACTAATGGTATAGACAAGAAGCTCAAAAATGTATGTGAAATCATCTTTCATTCTGTACAAGTGAGCAGACACTTCTAGGCCTCAGAGATTATGAAATTAAAGCAAAATAGAATTACAGTTCAACTTTGGGCTTCCCTTGTGGCTCAGCTGGTAAAGAATCTGCCTGCAATCGGGAGACCTGGGTTTGATCCCTGGGTTGGGAAGATCCCCTAGAGAAGGGAAAGGCTACCCACTCCAGTATTCTGGCTTGGAGAATTCCATGGACTCTATAGTCCGTGGGGTCGCAAAGAGTCGGACAGGACTGAGCAACTTTCACTTTCAAATGTAGTAGTTTTGAGTCTGCAAAACCACTCAAGAACTCGAGACTATAGACAAAACTTAAGTGATTTTATGTACTCTTCATTAAATAACTCAGAGTTAAAATTTTATTCTTAAAAAGTAAATTTCTCCTTTGATGGGGAGGGAACTCGAAGAAAATAGAAGTTCTGTAAGTAGATGGAAAATCTTATCTTCTATGGCCTCTGTTCCCGAATCTTCACGTGATCATTCAGTAGCAGTGCTCTCATACGTTTCCTTAAGGCTGCTCAGAATCTTGCTACCTTGCCAATCTGGTGACATGTATTTCTAAAGCTGTATTTCTAAACCTTTATGTCTTTGATAATGGCCATTCAATATTAGAGCAAGATGTGTGGCTGATTATACTACTGAGAAAGAAAATTCTTCTGATTATTTGTCTGCTAAAGAAGGTAATTTCTGTGTCTTTTTGGTCTCATAGCTATTTCTATAAATGAAGAAAATGTATAGTGCAACCATTATTTCTATTTCCCTACATTTTAAATTCCTTCTTTCATACATTTAATGATTTGAAATAATTGTTTTTCTCTATAGCAGATAACTCTATTATCTCAAATTCTTGGGAGCCTTAAATTTGCTGTTTTAATGTATTATCTGTCTCTGTGTGTATTTCTCTCTGTCTCAGTGTTTAATTTCCTTTGTTTCTGTATTTCAATTTGAGAACATCTGCAAGGCTCTACCTGTGGAAATATTGTAACTCCTGGGTTAGGGTTTATATTTCCTCTGGCAGGTATCACTAACCCTGCATAACTTTCATTTAAAACACATGAAATTTAAGAAAGTTTAGATTCACAGAAAAGTAGATATAATAGTACAGAGGTTTCTGTATACCTTGCTCCCCCATTATTAACGTCTTCTAGTATGGCGTGTTTGTTATAACTAATTAACCAGCGAAAGTGAAGTCACTCAGTCGTGTCCGACTCTTTGTGACCTCGTGGACTGTAGTCTGCCAGGCTCCTCTGTCCATGGGATTCTCCAGGCAAGAATACTGGAGTGGGCTGCCATTCCCTTCTCCAGGGGATCTTCCTGACCTAGGGATTGAAGCCGGGCCTCCCACATTGTAGGCAGTCGCTTTACCCTCTGAGCAACCAGTACATTATTGTTAGCTAAAGTCTACGGTGCATGCCTGCGTCCTCAATTGCTTTATTCAAGTCCACCTCTTTGCGATCCTATGGACTGTAGCCTGCTAGGCTATTCTGCTCATGGGATTCTCCAGGCAAGAATACTGGAGTGTGTTGCCATGCCCTCCTCCAGGGGATCTTCCCGACCCAGAGATCCAACCTGTCTCCTGCTTCTCCCGCGTGGCAAGTGGATTCTTTACCACTGGGCCACCGGGGAAGCCCTAGCTAAAGTCTATGCTTGATTCAGTTTCCTTAGTTTTTAACCTCCTGCGCTTTCTGTCCCAGGACCCCATAGAACACCATTTACATTTCTTCTTCATGTCTCCTTAGTCGCCTCTAGATTGTGACAATTTTTCATTTTCCTTATTTTTGATGACCTTGGCCTTGTACCTCCCTGCATCTAAAAATAATTTCTCAGATATGCATACACGTATTTGAGAATATATATGTATATAGGGGTTTTCCAGGTGGCACAATGATAAAGAATCCACCTGCCAAGCAGGAGATGTGGGCTCAATCCCTGGGTTGGGAAGATCTCCTGGAGAAGAAAATACCAACCCACTCCAGTGACTTGTATTCCATTCTTGCTTGGGAAATTTCATGGACAGAGGAGGCTGGTGGGTTACACTCCATGGGGTCACAAAGAATCAAACACAGCTGACTGACCAAGCACACCTGTCAAATAATCCAAATTACAAGAAGAAACTGGCAAAGCCACAATTATAGGGGAATATTTTAACATTTCTTCCTCTGATAGACCAAGTAAGCAGAAACTTAGTAAGGATATAAAACATTTGAGTAACACAATTACCAACCTTGATCTAATACAGATACAGACATAGATAGAGTACTGCATTTCCAAATCAGGGAAAACCCACTTTTTTCAAGCACATACCAAACATGCACAAAGATTAGCCACATACTTTTCCACAAACATAAAAATCAAGTTTCAACAAAAATAAAATCAGACCACAGTGCATATGTTTAATTATTTTCCAAAGTTAATTAAATATTCACATGTATTTAAAAATTTAAAATCACATGAATTATTCATAGATCAAATAAAACAGTAAAATAGAAAATTGAATACTAAATCAGGGGCATTAAAAACACTAAATTAGAAAATATTTAGAAGTGACTGAATGAAAATGTGTCAAGATTTGGAAGGTACAGCCAAAACAGAAATTAAAAGGGAAATTTTTGCTATCCCACTATCTGCGATGTTAGGTTTGATTGCCTGGTGAAATGTACTGACCATCTGTTCTTCTTTCAGTAATATGCTTTTTTATTTGAATTAGTAATTTGTGTGGTGATATTTTGGTACTAGGGTAAATACTCTATTCCCCATACATTTTACCTAATTGTTTGAGCTCCTTTTGATGATCCTTGAAAGAATCAATTATTATTTTGGAGTTTACAAAAGGGTGATTTTCTGTTTCTATCATCTTCTCTGTATTTATTCATCTGGGGACTTTAGATATGATTCAAGGAGTCATTCAAAGAGTTCTTTTTCTGTATGCAAAGTGGAGTCAGTGGAGATTTTATACAAAGAAATTTGGAGAACAGGAAAAGAGTAAACGTCTTCTGTGGGGTTTGTACCAAGATTGCAGAGTTTCAATTCTGTTTTCTTGTCTCTGAGACTCCCCATGGAGACAGCCATTAGTCTGAATTTGTTCCTGCATGCTAAGGGCTTCCCTCATAGCTCAGTCGGTACAGAATCTGCCTGCAATGCAGGAGACCTGGGTTCGATTCCTGGGTCGGGAAGATCCCCTGGAGAAGGAAATGGCAACCCACTCCAGTATTCTTGCCTAGAGAATCCCATGGACAGAGAGGCCTGGTGGGCTATAGTCCATGGGGTCATAAAGAGTCGGACGTGACTGAAGCAAATTAGTGGTGGTGACTATGGTTTAGACGCCAAGTTGTGTCCAACTCTTGTGACCCCATGAATTGTAGCCCGCCAGGCTCCTCTGTCCATGGGATTCTCCAAGTAAGAATACTGGAGTGGGTTGTCATGCCCTCTTCCAAGGGCTCTTCTGGATCCAGGGATCAAACCCGTTTCTTATGTCTCCTGCATTGCAGGCAGATTCTTTGCCTCCAGTGCCACCTGGTAAGCCCCTTAGTCTGCATGCTCATCCTAATTAGGGAAGACAAGGAGAGCTCTAACACCCTAGTTCTCAGGCTTTCCCAGCAGTAAACATACATGGACTCAAGCAGCTTTTCAATTGTGATTTTAACTTTACAAGCAATTATCAAGTCTTTGCACATACATGTGTATATATAGACATATATTTCCATTGCTTGAACATGTTAAACATCTCTGAAAATACAAATTTTTTTTTTCTGACCATAGATTCTAATCCTAGGAATTTTTCCTAAGGAAGATGTCTAAGAACATATCTATAACATTTCAGTGTAGCTTATTTAAAAAATCATATAAACAGCTTTAATGCCAAGCAAAATGTATTGGCTGAATAAATGTGCAGGTATATAACAGATATTATAAATCTACTGAAAAATGATATGGCAGAAGTATATTTAATGACAATAAACATTTTCATTAAGTAAATTAGCAGATGCAAATAGGTACAAGAACATAGATCAATTCCCTTCCAAGAGACTTCCAGGCTCTTATGTAGATGTATGTTTTCAAAGCTTGGAGTTTCCAGATTCTGCTTCCTGTCTAGAGTGGAGTTTCAGTTCAGCTGGAATGTAAATAGGATTATTGTAAAAGGGATTTCCTAGTCCTCTACCCAACAGCATCTGCATCCAAGTTCCTTTTCAGCCCAAATGCCTGATAGGCATAACCTAAGCTTACTGCTCAGTCCTGTCCCCACATTTCTCTTTTTTTTCACACTCTGTCCAGATTAACTTCACTCATAAGGAAAAATGAGCGATGTGGAGCACTGTCAAATTCATGGTGGGAGGCAAAGGAGGACAGCATTTCACAGTGCATAGGAGTTCCCATTCAGCACCCCAGACCGGCATCTTCTTTCATACCTGTTTCCTTATGTAACTTGGCTTTGCACCTGTCTTCATGTAGCCTCTTGGTTGCTGTCTCCTGCCTCCAGGGAACATTTACTCTGGTGAGACATCTTAAGTCTCTTCTCTTCTTAGAAACAATTACTCAATTACTCTTCTTAGACATCTTAGTCTCTTCTCTCCTACTTGGATGCTCTTTCCCAGTCTGTAATATCATCTTTTAAATAAGTCTAAGTCCAGTACACTGAAGATGAAGACTTTTTTCTATTATCAACAAACAAAAAATCCTCTAGTTACCTGGATCCATATTTCTTATGGAAAGAATGGTTATAAACAATAAATATTTTTCTCCAATCAGCCATGTGTTAAATTCAGTTCAGTTCAGTTCAGTCACTCAGTCCTGTCCGACTCTTTGCAACCCCATGAATTGCAGCACGCCAGGCCTCCCTGTCCATCACAAACTCCTGGAGTTCACTCAGACTCATGTCCATCGAGTTGGTGATGCCATCCAGACATCTCATCCTCTGTTGTTCCCTTCTCCTGCTGCCCCCAATCCCTCCCAGCATCAGAGTCTTTTCCAGTTGGTCAACTCTTCACATGAGGTGGCCAAAGTATTGGAGTTTCAGCTTTAGCATCATTCCTTCCAAAGAACAGCCAGGACTGATCTCCTTTAGAATGGACGGGTTGGAATTCCTTGCAGTCCAAGGGACTCTCAAGAGTCTTCTCCAACACCACAGTTCAAAAGCATCAATTCTTCGGTGCTCAGCTTTCTTCACAGTCCAACTTTCACATCCATACATGACCAGTGGAAAAACCATAGCCTTGACTAGACGGACCTTTGTTGGCAAAGTAATGTCTCTGCTTTTGAATATGCTCTCTAGGTTGGTCATAACTTTCCTCCCAAGGAGTAAGCGTCTTTTAATTTACCATTCTATTATTAATATGCATTTTTTAATGTAATTCATGTGAAGCAAAAAGAGAGAGAGAGAAAAAAAAGGTAGCCCTTTTCTGTTTAGTCTGAGGCAGCTACTTTTGGATTTCTAGGCTCCATCTCTGTGTCTTTAACATCTAGGACAGTGCCTGGCAAGTATTAGGTATCCGTACATTACTGTTTCCCTCCCTTTTCAGGTATTTCAAGTGAGGTGTCCCCCTGCTGTAATCCATGTTAGGATTATCCCAGGGTTCCTAGCCTGTGGCCACTCCCTGCAGCTCTTGGGCACCTATGAGTCTGACAAGTCTGGATATGGTCAGAGCCTAGTGAGCATTTCAAGTGCTGACAATGAAAGAGAAGGGACCACTAGAAAGTGACCTTTCTCTACGTCCTGTTGCTTGAGGTCATGTGGTATAAGAGAAGGAGTGCTGGGTTTTGAGATTTGACCTGATGGAGGTGAGTCCAAGACTAATGACTTTCAACTTATATGGAAATAGATCCCCTTTCTGAGTGTTATTTTTTTCATGTATGATTTAGAGATCATTGTCCCACATTGGCGAGGGCAGGGCCATGCATGTCTGTCTGATTCCCATTGTAGGTCCTAGATTAGCATGAAACCTGTCACTAGAAACCAGAGGTTCTCAGTTGAAGCCAGAGCACCTAGGGAGCTTTCATCTCCCACCAGTACTGAGCACCACCCAGACCAATTAGAGAAGGGTCCCTGGGGGTGTGTCTGGGCATCAGGCTTTTATTCAGTATTCCTTAGGCTCCCCAGGTGCTTCTGACACTCATCCAGGACTGAGAGCCAGTGTTGCAGAGTGCTCAATAAATATTTACTGACTGACTGAGTGAAGTTGTTGCCGCAGGTGTTTTTCTCTCCTGTGCGTTCAGACACTGACTGAAGTCAGGATGTTCCGCATCAAGGGCAAAAATTGTGCTGCTCATCACCCCTAATCGAATTGCTTTTTCCAGTTCAGGGAGGTCTGCTTGCTGCCTTCTTCGACCTTCTCTGGCTGCGTGGCTGGTGATTCTCTTGTTATTTATCTGCCCCCGTGGCTCCTGTCTCTATTCTTGTGGGTTCCTCATCGGTCTTCCCCTCCTCCTCTGTAATCTTCTTGGCCTTTTTTCTTCTTACTGCTGCTAAGTTCACGAGTAGCACTCGCTTACCACCGATAACACCATGTACTTTCAACTATTCCCATTTTTTATTTTCTGCTAAATTAGTTTTGCCTTGTGCTTCACATTGGAAAATACATCCCCAGCCTCTCCTTCACTGTTAAATTGCTGTCTCTGGGAATAAGATTTTCTCTGAAGCTTTGAGCTGGCTGACAAATCAGAAAATTCATCCCCCAGGTTACAGAAAAGGACATCAAGGCCCAGCAAGAAGGAATAGCTACTCAGGGTCACAGAGTGGGCTCACAGCAGGTGGGGGCTGGATCACAGGTTTCTTTATGTCCACTCCACGCTCCCTTCAGGCCACCACACTACCTTGCTAGTGAGGCCTGGGGCTTTTTTGACAACTCATTGCTTCTCTTTCACAGAGGATTTGCTCCTCTTTAAATCTGAACCTTGCCAGAATCTATTAATTTCATCACTCAGAAGAGAAGGGAGGATTGCTGGGCCGTGCTGCACTTAGTCGCTCAGTCGTGTCCAGCTCTTTGCACTGTAGCCCACCAGGTTCCTCTGTCCATGGGGATTCTCCAGGCAAGAATACTGGAGTGTTTTACCATGCTGTCTTCCACGGGAATCTTCCCAACACAGGGATGGAACCCAGGTATCCCACATTGCAGGCAGATTCTTTTATAGTCTGAGCCACTAGGGAAGCCCAAGAATACTAGAGTGGGTAACTTATCCCTTCTCCCCGGGATCTTCCCAACCCAAGAATTGAACTGGGGTTTCCTGCATTGCAGGTGGATTCTTTACCAGCTAAGCTACTAGCAAAGCCCACGGACAGTGTAGGTATAGGATATTTCTGCCATCAGTGAATACGCTACCATACAGGGTAGCTCCAGACACTTAAGATGGATGCCTTGTTCTACAGAAGGGACACGCTAGTGGAGAAAGAACAAATAGTGGCCAGCCCATGCCAGTGCCCCCTCAGGGTCTGGACTGGGGTTCTGAAGCTGCTTGCTGCAGCAATTTAGAAAGCTCCCCATCCCTGCTACCCATCATATGTCTTATCTCCCTTCGAAACAATGTCTGTATCTGATTGATGTTATGTCCCTGCAATATTCCCTGACATTTGATAGGCCTCTGTGAATGCGTGACTAAATAAAATTATGTTCATATTTTTACTGAACATAAAAATATGTTCAGTATTACCAAGAAAATATCTATATTCAATACATTGGAAAAAATCTAAAGAGGAACAGACGTTAAAACTAGCTATGGCTAAGTGAGAATCCATGTTAAGTTTTTCTCCTCCTGGGAAAGGAGGCTCTAATTCTTCGGGGAGGTGGGTGATGAGCGAGCAGGTAAGAAAAGTAAGGGACAAAGCCCCAGCACACAGGGTCACGGATATGAGCTCTGCCTTAGCTCTTGCCAGAGTTCTGGGATGGAGTTTGGACCGATAATTCCAGGCCAGAAGGCAATGTGGTGTGGTTGCCTGGGATGCCTGAAGCTCAGGTTTAAGTACTGGCTCCAATACCAGTTAGCTGCTCTGTGACTCAGTGTATTCATGACAGAATAAACAGGTAATAACTACTTGTGTCCTCTCCAATGTACAGACAGGCTACGTGAGGCTTAGGGAAATAAAGCCCTGCAAAGCCTCTGTGGCCTTAACAGTGTATGTCAATGTGGGGATGATGGTTACTATTGGCATGCTTTGTTAGATTACCAAGACATATCTGCTAGAAATACTATCTGGAAATGCCATTTTTCTTTGGATTTTCCAACTGATGTTTGTACTTGCCAACCAGGTGCCTGGTTCAACCTCAGATCTCTTGAAATTATGCAAAGCCTCAAAAATCTCAGGCAAGTCAACAACAACAAAGGTTCAGGAAGAGGGTTTTATTTACTTAAAAAAAATGCTTCTTTAGGATGCCTCCAAGAGATAATCATTTTCATTTTCTTTAGTTATCATTCGAATAGCTGTGTGAAGGTAGTAGGGTGAAATCAGAGAGACAGAGGAGGAAAAATAGCTCACATTAAAAGCTCTTATGTGGCAGGCATTTATATACATTATCTTGCTTAATTCTAATGACTTTTATACCCATTTTATAGATTAAGAAACCAAGGTTCAGAGAGCTCAAATTCTTGCCCTTGGTGACATAGCTAGTGAGTGATACACATAACACAAACTCAGGTCTGTCTGACCTAAAAAGCCCGACAAGTCCCACTGTCCAAGTTGCCCCCCATCTAATCAGCAAGTGATGAAGCAAGGCAAGATGGGAATCCATGTTTTCCACTCGCAACCATAGGCTTTCTCTACTGCTCTACAGACAGCAGAGCACTGACTGATGCTCCATAACTCATCTGAAAGGCCTCGCCTTAAGTTATGACTCAAATCAGTTCTTTACCAGGCATGCTCTAATTTGTGTGTTTTTGTTGAGACCAAAGATTCCTTGTTCCCTTCAAAAAAATCTAGGTAATTTTGAAAGGTTTTCTGGTCTGAGATAATTTCATTCAAATATCTTGATCCTATTTGTGATTCCAAGAATTTGGCTGACATATTTATGGCAATGAAGGAATGTTAATATTCCTAAAGAGTAGAGCTAATCTTTTCGTTATCTTGTTAACCTTGTATGCCCTCTATCTGATTCCATTTCCTTGCTACAGTATTTGGAGACAGACTACATGCAGACCCAACACTATTTTTCTTTTCTTTTCAAGTGAAAATCCCCTCCAAGTGTGCTTCACAGTCTAAGAATTTCATTAGGTCATTCATTTTTCTCTCAATCGGCAATGTCTCAAGGATCATGTGAGCTGTTGCTCTACCCTCACTAAACCCCACAGGTAGGACATCAGGGGGATTCCATGTGCCATAGCAGAGCTTGAAGGCCCCGCTTTTAAAGCTAGGAGTGAGGCAGAGTGAGGGCAGGGTGCCTTGCCACCCGGGTGTCTTGGCAACTTACCTTACCTTGAAGATTCTCACCGTCATCCATTATATGGGAATGGTAACCTCAGCTTTGCCACTTCACAGGGCGGTAAGATGACGGATGTAAGGGGCGCTAGTTTTGACGGTGCCATGTCCCTCCTAAGTTCCCAGGTTGCAGTCCTCTGCCTCTCCCAATGCTTCAAAATGTGACTTTATTTGGAAACAGAATTTTTGCCGGTGTTGTTAGTTAAGATGCAGTCCTACATGGAGTAGGCTGAGCCCCTAATCCAATGTGCCTATCTCATGTCCTTATGAAAAGAGAGAATTCAGACACAGAAATGCACTCAGGGAGAAGGACATGGAAGCTTGAAGGTGAGATTACAGTGATGTGCCTTCAAGTTTTCACAGAATTCCAGAAAATACCAACAGACCACCAGAGGCTAGGAGAGAAGCCTGGAACAGGTTATTCCTCACAGTCTTCAGAACTTGACCTTGAATTTGTAGTCTCTAGACTGAGAGACAATAAGCCATCCAGCATGTGGTGCTTTGCTACAGCAGCCCTAAGCTATAGTACTGATGTTTGACTGAGTAGCAAGAGCTAGGTGAAATACTCTTAGGTCTAATGCCCTCAAAAATATTGGCCTGGAGACCTTGGTTAAGTCATTTCATCTCTCTGGACCTCAGTTTCTTCTGTGAAATGGCAATTTCATAGTGTTTCTATCGCATTTTTTCCAGGTATTAGGTAGGATAATATATTTTAAAACATTTGTAAACTGTGAAATCCTACACAACAAATATTGTTTGGAGAGTGTCCATTTCCGATCTGGTGATGGTAGCAGGGAAGGGATGCCTAGATACAGGATGAAGGCACATATTCTGCATTTGCAGAAAGCTACATGAAATACTTTGATTTCATGACCTAAATAAAATGTCTTCATCAGCCAGAGAGGTAACTATGAATCATTCTTCCCCATGCAATTTAGCACATAGAGGCCAGGAGTAGACCAGGGACCAGGGTAGGGGGTTTGCTGCTTGGCCAGCCTGCCTGGAGCTTCCAGTCTACTTCAGCCCCCTGTTGGTTCCACCTGCCTCCCATTCAGCAGTCCCTCCCACATCAAACGTGAAAACCAAGACACTTCCCTGGCTGCTAACTCTACCCCTTTCCTCCACAGACATGGGGCTCAGACTCTTCTAAAGTAAATGGACACTGAATTTATTTATCTTGTCTCTATCTTTGAGAAAACAGCTGCGATTTCCAAACAGTCTTCTCAGGCTTATGCTTCTCTATTATGGATGACAATTCCTGCTTCTTCCAGAGGTCATCAGTAATTTCAGAGAAGCCTTTTAAGCCCTGTGAGCATCACCGTGCACCCACATGCATGTGTGTGTGTGTGTCTTTAGCGTCTTTGTGTGTGTGTGTGTGTGTGTCTGTCTGTCTTTAGTATCTTTGTGTGTATCTCTCTCAGCAGAGGATCATCTTTGTCATGCCAGGACTCCATGTCCATCCCGTTCAAGTCAGTGCCTGGCCTGTAGTGGGGACCGAATGCCTAATTATTTGAGTGAATGAATGAACATTGTGTGAGAAAGGCAGTAACATCTCATGTTAAGAACTTAAGACTGATTCCAGAAACCGTGGTTTAATTTTAACATCAATGTTAAACAAGAGAAGCCTGGCGCGCTGCAGTCCATGGGGTCACAAAGGGTTGGACGCAACTTAGCTACTGCACAAAAAAGCTGTGTGAAAGTAAACAGGACGTGACTAGAGAAGCCTCAGTTTTTGTATGGAGATAATGCTAACTTTTCTGCTTAGCTTAAAGAAATATTGGGAAGTTCAAATGTCATAAAGACAGTGTGATGGTTAGTGTTGTGTGCCATCTCAGTTTAGGCTATAACACTCAGTTATTAATCAAACACTAAGTGTTGCTATGAAGGTAATTTGCAAATGGGGTTAGCATCTACAATTAGTTGACTGTAAATAGAGGAAGATTACCCTTAATCTTGTGAGGGTTGGCCTCATCCAATCTGCAGAAAGCCTATAGGAACAAAAACCAAAAGTTTCCTGGAGGAAAAAAAAAATTGTCTCAAGACTGCAGCCTGAGTTTCCAGCCTGCTGGCTTGCTCTCCAAATTTTGGATGTGTATTCCCCTACAGTTGCAGGTGGCACAGTGGTAAAGAATCTGCCGCCAATGTAGGAGACATAAGAGACGTGGGTTCAATCCCTGGGTCGGGAAGATCCCCTGGAGAAGAATGGCAACCCCCTCTAGTATTCTTGCCTGGAGAAACCCCATGGACAAAGGAGCCTAGCAGGCTACAGTTCGTAGGGTCACCAGAAAGTCGGATACGACTGAAGCGACTTAGCACATATGCACAGTTGCATTAGACAATGTCTACAAATCAATCAGCCAGTGTTTTTAATATGCACATATGTGTGTATGTATCTATATATTCTCTGGAAAACACTGACTGATACAGATGGGATAGTCAATCACTTTGGAAGGTTATAAAATAAAGGACAGAGTGAAGAGAGGAAAGCAAAGCTTCTCTGCCCAGCTGAGGGAACTGAGAGGCAGGAAGGTCTTCGTACTGCCCTCTCTCCATCTTCCCTGGGAACATACACAGCTGCGATATTTCTATAAGGATAGTGGCCCAGAAGGTTTAACAGAGCCACCTCCCCAGGTTCTGGCTGGGGCGGGGCAAGCCCACACACTCTCAGGGGGCTGACTGTGTAGGAAGCAGATTTTAACAAACAGGACCCAGCTGGGGAGGAGAGGGCAGGGGGGCAGCAACAACCGGTAGCTCCCTGCACCCCCGCCGTGGAGAAGACCCAGAGCTGTCTGTGTGGGTGTTCTCTTGAGTGGCACCATCCTAATTAGTGCAGGACCCCTCTGGCACTGGATCTTCTTTTATTAATGCCTTCATTAAAAGGTCTCCCCTAATCAATCAGCCATGGAATGTGCTCATAGGAAAAAGGTTCTTCGGGCTTGCAGACAGGCCTTGTACAGGAGAAAGAAGCTGGCCTCTGGCTGTGCACACAGGTCGGCAGGTCTTCCTGAAACCTTCTTGCAGACACTGGTTGCCCTTAACCAGTCCCTCCCACCCTCCCTGCAAACCTCCTCTCCAACCACAGAAGCATTTTATGTTACAAATTAAAATTAAACCCTATGTGCCACTTTGGACTCACATTTTATTCCCCAAAAGAAATAAAATTTGCAGAAGCTTTAAGCCAACTCAATAATTAGCTCATTTGGGACAAGAACTGTTACATCTGCCACTCCTTCACCATAATCATAATAGCAACATTAATTATTCATCACATTTATACGTCAGTTTTTTAATTTAAAATGTTTATTCACACCCATTATTTGCCCAGCACCTACTATATGCCAGTCACTGGGCTTGGCACCAGGAAGTCCAACACAGATAAAATATGGTTTCATTTGAAACTGAGGTCTTTCATACATCAGTCAAGATTGCCATTTAAAACATTATATAGGAAGAGGTACTGTTGGAAGATCTGGGAGGGAAGAGCCAACTGCCTGCGGGAACTGGGAAAGGTTTTCCAGAGGAAATGTGATTGGGCTAGGTCCTGCGGGAGAGAAAAAATCTCAGGCCTTTTTGCAATGGGGCTGGAACTGCAGGTAAAGAGGTGCAGTAGAGACACCCGGGACCAGAGGCAGCAGGCCTGGGTGCTGGATCTTGCTCTACTGACAACTGAGCATTTGACCTTGGGTGAGTCATTTCCGCGTCTGAACATCAGTTTCCTCATCGCTAAAGTTATTTCAGGTTTCTGTCTCGATATTGAAATCTTCTTTTGAGGTATAGGCAGAAGTCTGCCAAATATGTGAAACTGATCAAGGCAGAGCTGTTCTTATGGAAGTGGGGTCATAGAAGTTCCTCCCCCTCATTTTCCCAGAAGCATCTCTTATTCACCCTCGGGCTCTGAAGAGCACAGTTTGAAAATCAAGTAGTCTCAGAAGTTCCCCCCTCTGAGAGCCAGGGCTCCTAGGAAGTTCACCAAGCAATCTGATTTTTTAAAAATGATAATAGCTAATTAATATTTATTGAAGTCTGTATTGTTATCGTGCTAAGGGCTTTTTGCAACAACCCATGAGGCAGGTACTGTTGTCATCACTTTTTCAGAGATGGAAAAAAAAAAAAGAAAGAAACACGAAAGGTCAATAACTCACCCAGAGTCACGCAATCACTAAGCCACACAGGCAAGATTCAAATCCAGACAGCACGGCTCCAAAGCCGGCGATCATAACCATTACGCCATCCGGCTTTTTAACAGCCCCACAAATGTGTTCTTTGACATTTTCCTAAATGGCTCAAGCTGAAGTTTAAGCTCATTAGTCTTAAGCACATAAAAGAAATAACCAATTGAGGAATTAAGTATGTCATTCTGTAACCTAATTTTTGTCCCACAGAACAAAGTTATTATAGGGAAGGAATTTGTTTTCTTGAGTCTAGCTGGACAATATTTCTTCTGTTCTATTGAATCCCCTTTCTTAAGCCTTAGTTTTTGTCTTTAGTGAGGAGGAAACATGTCTGGTCCTCATCTTTATAATGTCCATTTGGCCACCATTGACTAATTTCTCAGCTCCCCAGTTCTAAGCGAAATCAGCAGTAAAGTTCTAGGTACCCCCAAGATTCCACAGGGTTGGTCTGGGATGCTGATTTCTAGGCAGTCAGAGAAGTCCATGGGCTCACATAAGTAAGACTACTGCAAACTCCCATTGTCCGACTTCAACTGAGACCGCACCACTCCTCCCCAGCCTTTTGATTCCTGTTCCTTTATGCCCAGTTGCTTCCCCGCAGCACCTGTGCAAGTTCTCCTCACACTCTTGAGTCTCAAAGTCTGCCCCGTTTCCCTCAGTCTCCCCTGGAGTCTGCTTGTCTCTCAGCCTGTGCAGAGTGAGCCTCCCCTCTGAGGCTCCTCATCTTCCTGTGCCTCCCCAGAAACACTGCTCTGAGCTCTTCTCCATTCCTTTCTCCTCTTCTTTACCTTTTGATGAAGAAGTGCCCCATGTCTCTTTCCATATGGTCCCTGCACCCCCCCAACCTTTCCAGCTCTCTCCATGCACATGGTTTCATCCACTCTTTCTGGCTTATTGCTCCCTCAGATATGAAATTTCCTTCCCATCTGGTCCCTCAACCAGAAAATACTGTAGGTCTCATTCATTCCAAACAGATCTTCACCTTGACCCAGCTTGCCAGTCTCGGCATCATCATCCCATTATTTCCCTCTAACAAAGTCAGGTGCTCATTATTTCAGCACTTTGTCCTCCCCATTCTTCCTTTTAAACCCCAATTACATGACTTCAATTGTCCTCCTTGAAAACCACTCCTAAAGCCCTTGGCATCATCTCTAGGCACCAACATGAAATACTGATATTCTGCTAATCCCTACCTTCTGCCCTGCTCTGCTGCTAACCTGCTCTGTGATCCTGAACAAGTCTTGCCTCTTTTGGGGCCTCAATTTCTTCATGTATAAGTTTTCAAAGCTTCATTCAAACAAAAGTGTTTTCAAAATCCTGATATATACAGCAGAGACAAAGCAGGGAGGTCAGGGATGTGTGTGTGTTTAGGGGCAAATGAGAGCCCCCATTCAACTGAGATGAGCAATTCAGCCCCTCTTCCCTGAAAGCTCCCCTTCTGCTGATTGGGTTCTCAGCAGGGATATTTTAAAATGGGACTCTGACCCAGCCAAGTCAGCCAGGATTTCTGACATGCAGATGCTATAAAATAATAAATGCTTACTGTTTTAAACCACTAAGTATTGAGGTAATTTGTTATGTGGCAATAAACCAAAAAAAAAGTAAGCCTGGGAGCTCCAGGTGACCATGTTTTACTGTGTGGTCTGGGAACCAGACAAGGTCAGTCTGCAGCGAGAGAGAAGGTAAAGTCAATGTGGAAAGACTCCTGTGGCCTCCAGTGCCTTGGTTCTAGTCGTTTCTGAGACTCAGTTTATTTTGTCTTTGAAAATTTTGTTCTTCATTGTAAAAATTGCCCTTTCTCTGCTATTTGTATTTATAACCAAATAGGAGGGTTCTAATAGACACATCTGACTTCTGCCTCCAATGCCTCTGTTCCCCTTCACCTTCCATCCCGCATGGTAAGCCCAGGTGGGTCTATCCTGAGGAGACTTTCCCGACCAGATCTCCAGCTCCCCTCCAGATAGTCAGGCATAGCCCTCTGTATGCTTCCTTAGCCCACTGAGCATGTTTGAAGCATTTATTAACATTCCAATACCTTATGTGTTCCTGGGTGGTTTCCCAGTCTTATAATTAAAATAAGACAGAGTGAGACTGTCTCATTCATCTCTTTGTCCCCAACACCTTATGAATGAGTTTTTTAACTAATGAAATGGAGCAGTGTTCAGGACAAGATAGCTTTGCTCCTATAAAGCAGATTTTCTGGAATGAGTTCTCAAGGTTAGTCAGAAATTTAGCGTGGCATTTGAGTCAACATACAAAAACCTAGTACAACACTGCTATATTTAAAATGGATAACCAACAAGGACCTGCTTTATAGTACTTGGAACTCTGCTTAATGTCATGTGGCAACCTGAATGGGAGGAGAGTCTAGGGGAGAGTGGATACATGTATATGTGGAGGCTTCCCAAGTGGCACTAATGGTAAAGAATCCACTTGACATTTCAGGAGATGCAAGAAACTTGGGTTTGATCCCTCGGTTGGCCCTGGAGGAGGAAACAGCAATCCTCTCCAGTATTCTTACATGGAAAATTCCATGGACAAAGGAGCCTGGTGGGCTACAGCCCACGGGGCAACAAAAAATCAAACATAACTGAGCACACACACATATGTATGGTTGAGTCCCTCCGTTGTTCACCTGAAACTATTACAACATTGTTATTTGGCTACCCCCCCCCGAAAAATAAAGAGCTTAAAAATAAACTAGCACATGTTGTAACTTGATATATTTTAAAAATGTGATACTGAAGAAATGTGTGTATATATGTAAATTCCAATGGAGAGGAGGAATAAATTCTGAAAAGTTTTCATGAAAATGTTATTTGCACTAGACTTTGGCTCGTAAAAATTTTTTTTACAGGTAAAATCTTTTTTAGGGGATACGTAGTTCAGTTCAGTTCAGTCGCTTGGTGGTCTCCAACTCTTTGCGACTCCATGAATCGCAGCACTCTAGGCCTCCCTATCCATCACCAACTCCTGGAGTTCTCTCAAACTCATGTCCATCGAGTCGGTGATGCCAACCAGCCATCTCATCCTCTGTCGTCCCCTTCTCCTCCTGCCCCCAATCCCTCCCAGCATCAGAGTCTTTTCCAATTGGTCAACTCCTCATATGAGGTGGCCAAAGTCTGTCTCTTATACACTTCTAGCTGCGTATAAGAGACAGACTCTATAGAGCTTCTCCCTGGAGAAGGCAATGGCACCCCACTCCAGTACTCTTGCCTGGAAAATCCCATGGACGGAGGAGCCTGGTAGCTGTCTCTTATACACTTCTAGCTGCGTATAAGAGACAGACTCTATAGAGCTTCTCCCTGGAGAAGGCAATGGCACCCCACTCCAGTACTCTTGCCTGGAAAATCCCATGGACGGAGGAGCCTGGTAGCTGTCTCTTATACACTTCTAGCTGCGTATAAGAGACAGACTCTATAGAGCTTCTCCCTGGAGAAGGCAATGGCACCCCACTCCAGTACTCTTGCCTGGAAAATCCCATGGACGGAGGAGCCTGGTAGCTGTCTCTTATACACTTCTAGCTGCGTATAAGAGACAGACTCTATAGAGCTTCTCCCTGGAGAAGGCAATGGCACCCCACTCCAGTACTCTTGCCTGGAAAATCCCATGGACGGAGGAGCCTGGTAGCTGTCTCTTATACACTTCTAGCTGCGTATAAGAGACAGACTCTATAGAGCTTCTCCCTGGAGAAGGCAATGGCACCCCACTCCAGTACTCTTGCCTGGAAAATCCCATGGACGGAGGAGCCTGGTAGCTGTCTCTTATACACTTCTAGCTGCGTATAAGAGACAGACTCTATAGAGCTTCTCCCTGGAGAAGGCAATGGCACCCCACTCCAGTACTCTTGCCTGGAAAATCCCATGGACGGAGGAGCCTGGTAGCTGTCTCTTATACACTTCTAGCTGCGTATAAGAGACAGACTCTATAGAGCTTCTCCCTGGAGAAGGCAATGGCACCCCACTCCAGTACTCTTGCCTGGAAAATCCCATGGACGGAGGAGCCTGGTAGCTGTCTCTTATACACTTCTAGCTGCGTATAAGAGACAGACTCTATAGAGCTTCTCCCTGGAGAAGGCAATGGCACCCCACTCCAGTACTCTTGCCTGGAAAATCCCATGGACGGAGGAGCCTGGTAGCTGTCTCTTATACACTTCTAGCTGCGTATAAGAGACAGACTCTATAGAGCTTCTCCCTGGAGAAGGCAATGGCACCCCACTCCAGTACTCTTGCCTGGAAAATCCCATGGACGGAGGAGCCTGGTAGCTGTCTCTTATACACTTCTAGCTGCGTATAAGAGACAGACTCTATAGAGCTTCTCCCTGGAGAAGGCAATGGCACCCCACTCCAGTACTCTTGCCTGGAAAATCCCATGGACGGAGGAGCCTGGTAGCTGTCTCTTATACACTTCTAGCTGCGTATAAGAGACAGACTCTATAGAGCTTCTCCCTGGAGAAGGCAATGGCACCCCACTCCAGTACTCTTGCCTGGAAAATCCCATGGACGGAGGAGCCTGGTAGCTGTCTCTTATACACTTCTAGCTGCGTATAAGAGACAGACTCTATAGAGCTTCTCCCTGGAGAAGGCAATGGCACCCCACTCCAGTACTCTTGCCTGGAAAATCCCATGGACGGAGGAGCCTGGTAGCTGTCTCTTATACACTTCTAGCTGCGTATAAGAGACAGACTCTATAGAGCTTCTCCCTGGAGAAGGCAATGGCACCCCACTCCAGTACTCTTGCCTGGAAAATCCCATGGACGGAGGAGCCTGGTAGCTGTCTCTTATACACTTCTAGCTGCGTATAAGAGACAGACTCTATAGAGCTTCTCCCTGGAGAAGGCAATGGCACCCCACTCCAGTACTCTTGCCTGGAAAATCCCATGGACGGAGGAGCCTGGTAGCTGTCTCTTATACACTTCTAGCTGCGTATAAGAGACAGACTCTATAGAGCTTCTCCCTGGAGAAGGCAATGGCACCCCACTCCAGTACTCTTGCCTGGAAAATCCCATGGACGGAGGAGCCTGGTAGCTGTCTCTTATACACTTCTAGCTGCGTATAAGAGACAGACTCTATAGAGCTTCTCCCTGGAGAAGGCAATGGCACCCCACTCCAGTACTCTTGCCTGGAAAATCCCATGGACGGAGGAGCCTGGTAGCTGTCTCTTATAC
Organism: Pseudois nayaur; assembly: GCA_003182575.1. NCBI lineage: Eukaryota > Metazoa > Chordata > Mammalia > Artiodactyla > Bovidae > Pseudois > Pseudois nayaur. Next base: position 23,284 of record NIZD01087107.1, read on the forward strand.
ACTTCTAGCTGCGTATAAGAGACAGACTCTATAGAGCTTCTCCCTGGAGAAGGCAATGGCACCCCACTCCAGTACTCTTGCCTGGAAAATCCCATGGACGGAGGAGCCTGGTAGCTGTCTCTTATACACTTCTAGCTGCGTATAAGAGACAGACTCTATAGAGCTTCTCCCTGGAGAAGGCAATGGCACCCCACTCCAGTACTCTTGCCTGGAAAATCCCATGGACGGAGGAGCCTGGTAGCTGTCTCTTATACACTTCTAGCTGCGTATAAGAGACAGACTCTATAGAGCTTCTCCCTGGAGAAGGCAATGGCACCCCACTCCAGTACTCTTGCCTGGAAAATCCCATGGACGGAGGAGCCTGGTAGCTGTCTCTTATACACTTCTAGCTGCGTATAAGAGACAGACTCTATAGAGCTTCTCCCTGGAGAAGGCAATGGCACCCCACTCCAGTACTCTTGCCTGGAAAATCCCATGGACGGAGGAGCCTGGTAGCTGTCTCTTATACACTTCTAGCTGCGTATAAGAGACAGACTCTATAGAGCTTCTCCCTGGAGAAGGCAATGGCACCCCACTCCAGTACTCTTGCCTGGAAAATCCCATGGACGGAGGAGCCTGGTAGCTGTCTCTTATACACTTCTAGCTGCGTATAAGAGACAGACTCTATAGAGCTTCTCCCTGGAGAAGGCAATGGCACCCCACTCCAGTACTCTTGCCTGGAAAATCCCATGGACGGAGGAGCCTGGTAGCTGTCTCTTATACACTTCTAGCTGCGTATAAGAGACAGACTCTATAGAGCTTCTCCCTGGAGAAGGCAATGGCACCCCACTCCAGTACTCTTGCCTGGAAAATCCCATGGACGGAGGAGCCTGGTAGCTGTCTCTTATACACTTCTAGCTGCGTATAAGAGACAGACTCTATAGAGCTTCTCCCTGGAGAAGGCAATGGCACCCCACTCCAGTACTCTTGCCTGGAAAATCCCATGGACGGAGGAGCCTGGTAGCTGTCTCTTATACACTTCTAGCTGCGTATAAGAGACAGACTCTATAGAGCTTCTCCCTGGAGAAGGCAATGGCACCCCACTCCAGTACTCTTGCCTGGAAAATCCCATGGACGGAGGAGCCTGGTAGCTGTCTCTTATACACTTCTAGCTGCGTATAAGAGACAGACTCTATAGAGCTTCTCCCTGGAGAAGGCAATGGCACCCCACTCCAGTACCTGTCTCTTATACCCATCTAGATCTGTATAAGAGACAGGGCACTGATACATAAAAGTGCCTGGAGGATTAGAGATATAAGTGGTATGTGTACTAAAAAGTTTCTAGTATATTTAATAGAAAATAAGGCCACAAAGTTAGACTGCAACTAGGTAACAAAGAGAATGCCTTTCTCTTTGTTTAGTCTGTGTTCTAGTGTTAATTTTAATTTTATGAAGTGAAGGAACCAAGGATGATACCATGAGAGTTGGGTTTTAGGAAGAGAACTCTGTAGAATAGATTACGCCAGAGGGCTGGAGAAAGACTGAGGTAGGGAGAGTAACTCGATGACACAGGTTGGCATTGACAGCGGGAATGGAGGCCAGAAGATTGAAGTGACTTGGGAAACAAATGTTCAGGGTGATTGGGAAGTGGTCGGGAACTATGTCCTGGTCTTCCCTTAAACTTGAAGCTTAGAGTCTAGGGTGATGATTTTACAGTTCCAACAGAGCTACCTGGAGAATCACTCATGAGCTAGTGTGGAGAGCAGGCCAAAGAGGACGTGATCCTTGTTTCCAGAAATCTATGTAGTACCACTTTGTAAACTACAAATTGTGAACCAGTGGGTGATGGAAGATTGAAGTGGGAGACACATTAGACAGAGTGATCAGATGATAAATTGGAAAGATATTTTCCTCTGTTGTTTGTATTGGATACTTTCTATTGATCTGTCTTAAAGTTCAAAGACCTTTCCTCTGTCACCTCTATTCCGTTATTTGAACACATTCACTGTATTTTTTAATTTAATTTGGTTATTGTATTTTTTAGTTTAAAATTTTTCATTTGATCATAGAAATATCTTCTATTTCTCTCCTTTTCTCTCTCTTTCCATTTATTTCAAGAGTCAGCAACCTCACTTCTTAGAGCATGGTTAAAATAGCTTATTTAATATTTGATAATTCCAATATTTGTGTCATTTCAGGTTTTCATCTATCGAGAATAAGTCATTGAAATTTTCCTGATCCTTCATATGTTGAGTAATTTTGTATTGTGTCTTGAACACATTATTACATTGGAAGAGTCTTGCTCTTATGTTCTATGGAAAATATAGCATGTGGCCTTTTTTTTTTCAAGCAGGCAATTGACCGGGTTAGGTTCAAACCATAAGTTCAAGCTGGCTTTCTGAGGTCTGTAGTTCAAGTGGCAATTCAGTTTTCAAAGCCATTGCAAAGCCATTGTCTCTGCCCTGCTGTATGCCCCTCAGTAACCAGTATAGGATCTGGGCTGTACTCTCCTGTATAGACTAGTTTGAAAGCCCGTGGTTTACTGTTTAAATTCAGATGTGTGCAACTCTTAGGAGTTGACACATAACTTTATGGGATATTTCCCCTTAGCTTCTCCTGCTGTATATCTCCTGGGAACTTTCTAGCTCTGAGGATATCTCTTCTTTGTCTTCTGGCTAGAAAGCTGAAGCTTTGAACTGCCTACCCTGCCGACTACTCTTTGCTGTGTACTCCCAGGTCAAGTGGTAAGAGGAATGAGAGGAAGGAAGAAAAGCAATGAGATTTCCTTGCATACCCTTGGCCCAGAATTTTAGACGTTTGCTTTACGGGCACTGCCATCATTTCTGCTCTTTGGAAGAGTCATCACTGCCACTGCCGCCACCATGGGTTTGCCACCACGGGCTGGAGCAGGAGAGTGGAAAGCAACATAACAAACAACGCCACCAAAGGGAATTTACTTGTTCTCTCTGTCTTGCGGGGGCTCCTGGGACCAAACAGAGAGGGCTTCACTGAAAGCTATTTCTATTTGCACCTGGTATGCTCTTCTGGGTTTGGAGCTATAAAGGCACCGTCAGCTTGATAGTACTTCTGGTTTCCCAAAGTGCCAGCTAGCATTTGCTTTTCAGAGTCCTCAGACAGATGCTGCCTGCATATCGTCTAGCATTGTTAGTTACTTCCAGTGGGAGAGACAGAGATGTTTGCTTACTTCATCTTATGCAAAACTGGAATTTATTTCTTTAAAGTTATTTCTATTTATACATCACTGCTGTTTACAAATACCCTTCTGCCAAATTCTGAATTTATGTGGGTGAGTATTTATCTGTTTATCCCCAGCACCCCAGCACCAACTTTGGCACATAATATATGTTTTATAAGTTCAAATCAAACTTCTTTCCAACTTTCCTACCCTTGTCCTTAATGGGTATATGTTTTCAGTTACTTTTAATATCACATCTTTAAGAAATCATTTGGCCTATCATACTTCTCTGGCTATAGCCAACCATTACTGGAACACCCAAACACAGTACTCAGGGGAACAGTTTAAACAGAGACTGCAACCCCTCTGCTCAGTGTACTTTAGGCTCCTAGGAAGGCAAAAGTGCTATCAATTTACCAGTATTACTGGTTTGCTCAGAGTAGGAGCTTTCTCTTATGGATAATCAAATATGGCCTTCAGCGCTAAGTGGTCTCCAAGCTTATACAGATGGAATTTTTTAAAAGCATCTCTGCATCCCCAAATATCAAAATAAGTAAGTGTGAGTCATGTGTTAACTCATCCATTAGTGGAAGTTAGAAAGAAGCCAAGCTAATAAAATCAAAATAATATGATCATTAAAAGAAGCAGTGAAAAGTAGCATCTTAAGTGAGAGTTTTACAAGGAGGAGGCTGGCGTAAAGACACCCACTCCTGGAGATTTTTCCTTTGCTATTGACAACATTAAGGAGAACTTAGTGGAAGAAGGATGCTAAAGTTAGTTTCTCTGTTTTCCTTTTCTTTAATACCCTGTCCTCCAAACAAAGAAAATAAATAAAAGATACACAATTAATGGCCAACCTGTAGGCTATTTGCTGCGAGTTCAGAAATATGCTGTAAAATAAAAATTAAGACTTTTGTAGCTGTTTACAAGTCTAGCCAGCAATCTTCAGGAAACTAATTATTTAAATGTTTAGGTAGCAGGATGTGGAGTTCTTAGAGATTCCCCCACCCCTCTTTTGCTTCTGGGTATGATTTGTGTTATGGCAATGAGAAGACTTTTTATTTATTTTTTAAAATTGTGTTACCACTCTGCCTTCTCAGCAAGGCACTAAATGAACCTAATGCAAGGACCTAAGGATGCCTCATTAGCAGGAGTATTAAAAGGCCTTGCAGAATTCTTCCAACAGCTAATGGAGATAGACTGGTGGGGGGGCAATCATTTCTCCCTGAAAACAAAACAAAACATAAAGCCATAGGATTTTTTCTCAGCATTTTTGAGTCTGAAGAGTCCTTTGAGATAGATCTAGGCTAGTTTTCTACTAAGTTTTTAGACCCTTACAAGACCATGAAGGCTGTAATAGGGTTCCCAGGCTATTGTCCTTCTTGATTATTATTTGCTTAATTAATTCTTTCAATTTCAAAACCATAAAAGATAATTATATCAATAAGCCAATGTAAAATATATGAGAAAGGTTTAAGATATCCTTCAACCCATTCTCACCATAACTTCAAACTACTTTCTGTATTTTAAATAGCCCCAGAGAAGCTGGGCCATTACCTGAAATGAAAAGGCAAAAGCCTCTGAAATATCTGATTTCTTTGCTTATGACTGGAGTTACATCAAATTAACAGTTACAGTATCTAGGCAGATGCTTGTCTCAAGTTCCAACTGGCAGTTCTTGTCTCAGTTCTAACTGGCCATTGATGAAAACAAAATCTGATTTTTACTTAATTAGTAGTTTGGTAGCAAAGTGTGAGCCCATTGAGAAATTTTTGACAGTAAAAATATCCAAACTTTACCATCGTTTGCTGCCTGGCCCAGTGTCCATGGGCGTATCTAGTTCATTTAAAGTGTCTGCCTATAATGAGGGAGACATGGGTTCAATCCCTGGGTCAGGAAGATCTCTTGGAGAAGGAAATGGCAACCCACTCCAGTATTCTTGCCTGGAAAAGCCCATAGATGGAGGAGCTTGGTAGGCTAGAGTCCATGGGGTCACAAAGAGTCAGACGCAACTGAGCGACTTCACTTTATTTATGTAGGTCCTGACTCACATCTAGCAGGTAACTTATCAGCCTCTGCTTTAGGAGGTGGCCCAGTCTGAAGATATTGCTGACAGAAGTAATGGGTTATTGATCTTCATACTGCCTATGAGTAATGATCATATTTGCCTGCATTCTCATTTTTCTGGCAACTATGAAAAAATAAATTTCTGGATTTAATGGGCACCAGTAGTTATTATCAAGGTGACATTTATGCTTCTGGAGACTGTTCATTCTCAAATAATGAAATCAAGAATCACTGACCATGAAGCTAGTCATAGTCTTGACAGTCTCTTAGTTGAATTCTTTTATTTCTGGCCTCCCAGCTCAACCCCAGCTGAGTTCAGAAATGGAATATCACAGATTTTGGAATCTTGCATCTTCTTGCTGGCTGCATCTGATTCCCCCTATGTAAAAAGAATACTAACATCTTTCTTAAAGAGTGGGATCATTTTTAAATGAGAAAAGGCATGTGAGTCTGGTAAATACCTTTTTTTCCCTTGGTGGGTAAGAATCCCCTACTATGCCTACAAACTTCTTGTATATTTTAGACTTGTATGATTTGAAATCAGCAAAGGAGAAAATGCTGTATCTGCCTCTCTCCAGAGCAAGGCATTTTTACCCAAGTGAAAGCAGAATTAGATAGAACTCTTCCATGAAACATTCATAGGCATGTTGCTCAGTCACCCAGTCATGTCCAACTTTTCACAACCCCATGGACTGCAGCACACCAGGCCTCCCTGTCCCTTACAGTCTCCCGGAGTTTGCCCAAGATGCCATCCAATCATCTCATCCTCTGTTGCCCTCTTTTCCTTCAGTCTTCAATCTTTCCTAGCATCAGAGTCTTTTCTAATGAGTCAGCTGTTTACATCAAGTGACCAAACTATTGGAGCTTCCACTTCAGCATCAGTCCTTCCAGTGAATATTCAGGACTGATTTCTTTGAGGATTGACTGGTTGGATTTCCTTGCTGTTGAAGGGACTCTTGAAAGTCTTCTCCAACACCACAATTTTGAAAGCACCAATTCTTCAGTGCTCTACTTTCTTTATGGTCCAGCTCTCACAACCATATGTTACTACTGGAAAGACCATAGCCTTGACTGGGGCTTTGTTGACAAAGTAGATGTCTTTGCTTTTTAACACACTGTCTAGGTTTGTCATAGCTTTCCTGCCAAGAAGCAATCATCTTCTAATTTCAAGGCTGTCATCACCATCTGCAGTGATTTTCGAGCCCAAGAAGAGGAAATCTGTCACTGCTTCCACCTTTTCCCCTTCTATTCACAGGTATATTACACAATAAAAAATCTTGTGAACAGAACTTCTGGGAAATTCTGAGATAAGCCAAGTGGCATGGCTCCCTTATTTCAGGAATTCTCAAGGG
>NIZD01087109.1:0-12986 GCA_003182575.1 Pseudois nayaur
GGGAGAGGGTGGGATGATTTGGGAGAATGGCATTGAAACATGGATACTATCATGTAAGAATCAAATCACCAGTCTATGTCCGATGCAGGATACAGCATGCTTGGGGCTGGTGCCTGGGGATGACTCAGAGGGATGTTTTGGGGAGGGAGGTAGGAGGGGGGTTCATGTTTGGGATCGCATGTACACCCGTGGTGGATTCATGTCAATGTATGGCAAAACCAATACAGTATTGTAAAGTAAAATAAAGTAAAAATAAAAATTTAATAATAAAAAAAAAAGCAGAGACATTATTTTACCAACAAATGTCCATCTACTCAAGGCTATGGTTTTTCCAATAGTCATGTATGGATATGAGAGTTGGACTATAAAGAAACCTGAGCACTGAAGAATTGATGCTTTTGGACTGTGGTGTTGGAGAAGACTCTTGAGAGTCCCCTGGACTGCAAGGAGATCCAACCAGTGCATCCTAAAGATCAGTCCTCAATATTCATTGGAAGGACTGCTGTTGAAGCTGAAATTCCAATACTTTGGCCACCTGATGGGAAGAGCTGGCTAATTTGAAAAGAACCTGATGCTGGGAAAGATTGAAGGCAGGTGGAGAAGGGGACAACAGAGGATGAGATAATTGGATGGCATCACCAACTCAACGGACATGGGTTTGAGTAGACTCTGGTAATTGGTGATGGACAGGGAGGCCTGGCATGCTGCAGTCCATAGGATCAGAAAGAGTTGGACACGACTGAGTGACTAAAGTGAAACTCATTTCTTATGAAAGGAAGATGTCGCTATATTTTCTGGTAGCTCCTGCAGGTGCCTCCACATTGCAAAGTACTTAACAATAACTGAAGCTCATAGTACACGTGTCTAAGTCATCAAGAAAGGGTAAAATCAAGAACAGTGTATTCTGGGCTTTCCTGGTGGTCCACTGGTTAAGACTATGCTTCCAATGCAGGGAACCTGGGTTTGGTCCTTGGCTGTGAAACTAACACCCTATATGCTGTGTGGCATTGTCAAATAAATAAATTAAAAAAAAACTAAATTAAATTTTAAAAAGGCTTACTTAAAAAAAAAAGCAGCACTTTGTGTTTAGAAAGGCAGGGCACTGGTGAAGGCATTTTATAAAGGATTTCTAAGAAGAATGATTCCAATAACACCTTGCCTAGAGGAGTAAATCTGGCTTCCCTGGTGGCTCAGATGGTAAAGAATCTGCCTGCAATGTGGGAGACCTATATTTGCTCCGTGGGTAGGGAAGATGCCCTGGAGAAGAAAATGGTAACCCACTCCAGTATTCTTGCTGGGAAATCCTACAGACAGAAGAACCTGGCAAGCCCCAGTCCATGGGATTAAGAGTTGGACACAACTGAGTGACTATCACTAAAAGAGTAAGCTGCAGCTGACTAGACACTCTGCTTTGATGCAGTACCATTTCCTCAGCTGTTCTGGATCCATGAGCCATCGCTATTCCATACACTGAAACAGAATCAGGTCATGGTGTTATCTTGAGAAAAATCACAACTTTCTGGCTTCTCTTTCCTCAAAGGAGCATTATGACACTTGAATTTCTATTCTTTTATGATTCACAAATGGTAATCAGTCAGCCTCAAGGCCTTGAGAAAGTATTCAGCAGCTGGTGACCCCTGGGAAGCTTTACTGTATAGTTTTGAGAATGCTTTCCTAGAAATGTTTAGATTTATGAAGAAACTTTCTGACATTTGCCCTTTCAGTATGTGAATGTTAAGCTCAAACTCATACTGACATTATGCCATTTCTTTTGGTTTTCTTTGGGGGCTTTTATTAATCCTTGATATCTGGGAGCCTAATAATTCCCTAAACCCTACATTTTAGATTTGGAGAAATTGGCTAGCTATTTCTAGAGTTCTAGTTTTCATTTTCATAAGCAAAAACACATAACTTGAGGAAATTAGAGAAGTTGAAAATGAATAAGGATTTAAAATTTAATAATAGGTTATAAAGATATTCTCAAGGAAACATAGGCTACAGAGGTAGACCAACACATTTCTTCAAAAAACACACAACACTAAATCTTAGCCTCAAAACAACTGTAGAATAAAGACAATCAAATGCAAAGGATGGGTTGCTAATGTCATGCAAGTTCAGGATTCTTATGTGAAAGAAAGAAAATGAGGAAAAAAAAAAAAAAGAATTTAAAACCCCCCAGTGCAATTTCTTCCTAAAAGTTCCAAACCTTAAAAAGAAGAGAATCTGAGCCATTCTGACTTATGATTTCCTAATTCTACATGCTGAAAGACTTTCATTTAAAATTTAGACTGATATGACTTAATTACATAATGATACGGTAAGATTTCTTAAATTAGTTAATACAGATGTCTAATATTTCCACTCATGTTCAGTTACCCATGCTTTTTCGGGTTGTTTATCCATAAATATTGTCACTTCCCCTGCCACTCTGATAAGTTCCATGTTACTTTCACCACAGTTGTTCTACCTTCCTGTCTGCTACATGGGAATATTCCACAAGATTTGGCTGTGAATCATCTTTTCCTTCCATGCGACACAGCAAATGCCTCATTGACTGAAGCTGGCTGTAATTCTCTCCTCTATCGGATAACACACACCTGCACACAGAGAGACACACTCACACACACCTGACTTCCGAGTCAAACTTCTCCTACAAATGGAAGAGTTGAGGGTTGTTAGGGGTCATCGTCTTGAACCTTCACTCCCCTCCCCCAACCCCAACCCAAGTTCTCTAGCTTCTGCTTGAATGTTTCCAGTGACAGAGAATTTTGTGTCAAATATGTTACAGTATCAAGTCATTACCTACAAATTGAGTCCCTGAGAATAAGTTACATACCTCCTACTGCCTTCATGCCGCCTCCCTGCAAACTGAATGGTAACTGGTAACTGGTAGCTCAGTGGTAAAGAATCAGTCTGCAATGCAGGAGATGTGAGTTCAATCCCTGGGTGGGGAATATCCACTAGAGGAGAGCATGGCAACCCAATCCAGTATTCTTGCAGGGAAAATCCATGGACAGAGGAGACTGGTGGGCTAAGTCCATAAGGTCACAAAGAGCTGGACACCACTGTAGTGACTGAACATGAATATACCCCCAAAGTTGGAAAAAATTGTTGAAAAGTTGAGATATCACTCTGGGTAGCTTTCAGTTTCTTCTTACCTGCTGCTGCTGCTGAGTTGCTTCAGTGGTGTCCGACCTTGTGCGACCCCATAGATGGCAGCCCACCAGGCTCCCCCGTCCCTGGGATTCTCCAGGCAAGAACACTGGAGTGGGTTGCCATTTCCTTCTCCAATGCATGAAAGCAAAAAGTGAAAGTGAAGTCACTCTTCGCGACCCCATGGACTGCAGCCTTCCAGGCTCCTCCACCCATGGGATTTTCCAGGCAAGAGTACTGGAGTGGGGTGCCATTGCCTTCTCCATTCTTCTTACCTACTTCTGTATTTTACAGATTTTCTATGGAAAACAACTCATTTTTTTTTATCAACATAAAAAGATATTATAACCTATCAGGTTGTCGTTTGCTAAGAGCTCTGGAATAATGCATTCTTGACTCCACATTAGCAGTAAGTGCATTATTAGATAATTCAAGACCAATTATTATAAATTACCAACACTGAGGCAAATGCAAAGTTTGATTTTAATCATTTTGTTAGTATTTGAAATTTAAATAAGTGATGCAAATTCCACATTTTCAGAACCATTATCTCTTAGCAAACTTTCATTGGATGAGAAAGCAGTTTTACACTTATTTGGGTATAAACAAAATTAACAGTGAAGCAAGAAGAGAAGAAACCAAGCAATTTCAAAATCATTCAACTGCAATTACCCAGTTTATAATTTTGAAAATTCAAGTGGGATTGGCTCTTGTTCTTTCACAAACTGTACTGAGACTGGGAAACAAAGCACAACCTCTTCTCTAACTTTGATGTGTCATTTCTATCACTGATTTTTATCACCGAGGCAAGTCTGACTCCAGCCAGGCCATGAGCTGCCAAAGTCTCACCTCTGAGGAATGAAAGGCAACTAGAACATCTAATGATCTCTTTGATTACAGTTAATTTTGGTGGCTATTATAGTGTATTCTGGAGCCAAATTATCTTTCTGAAAATCAGTGCCAGCATAATCTTCCTGTTTCCATGTCTTGGCTATTGTAAATAGTTCTGCTATGAACATTGGAGTGCCTATATCTTTTCAAAGTAAACTTTTCTCTGGTTATATGCCCAGAAGTAGGATTGATGGAACATATGGCAACTTTACTTTTGGCTTTTTAGGGAACATCCATACTGTTTTCCACAGTGCCCAGACCAATTTACATTCCCACAAAGAGGGCAAGAGGGTTCCGTTTTCTTTGGTTTAACATTATGCTTCAAAAATGTCTGTCTTAAATATTATTCAAAATTAAGATTTTAATGACTGTATTCTATCCCATTTTATGGGGGTCCATAATTTATTTAGTTATTCTCATATTTTTGAAAATTTAGTTTATTGCCTATTTTCTACATTTATATCTTTCACATTAAAACATCTTTAGTATTTGTTCAACGTTTCAAGAAGTGGGCTAGTTGGTTGAAGGAATATAAACATTTTAAAGACTGATTTGAGTCTAATCTATCCTTCAAAAAGTTGACCAATTTATACTTGTATTTGCAGATTTTAACGTTTCTTCTTGAATAGCACCAGTATTTTACCCAGTACCATGCAGTATCATGTGAAGTCAAGTGGGCCTTAGAAAGCATCACTACGAACAAAGCTAGTGTAGGTGATGGAATTCCAGTTGAGCTATTTCAAATCTGAAAGATCATGTGTGAAAATGCTGAACTCAATATGCCAGAAAATTTGGAAAACTCAGCAGTGGCCACAGGACTGGAAAAGATCAGTTTTCATTCCAATCCCAAAGAAAGGCAATGCCAAAGAATGCTCAAACTACCACACAATTGTACTCATCTCACATGCTAGCAAAGTAATGCTCAAAATTCTCCAAGCCAGGCTTCAACACTACATGAACTGTGAACTTCCAGATGTTCAAGCTGTATTTAGAAAAGGCTGAGGAACCAGAGAGCAAATTGCCAACACCCACTGGATCATCGAAAAAGCAAGAGAGTTCCAGGAAAACATCTACTTATGCTTTATTGACTATGCCAAAGCCTTTGACTGTGTGGATCAGAACCAACTGTGGAAAATTCTTAAAGAGATGGGAATACCAGACTACCTGACCTGCCTCCTAAGAAATCTGTATGCTAAGAAGCAACAGTTAGAACTGGACATGGAACAACAGACTGGTTCCAAATAGAAAAAGGAGTATGTCAAGGCTGTATATTGTCTGTCTCTTATACACATCTAGATGTGTATAAGAGACAGCTGCTAATGTGGAGTCAAGAATGCATTATTCCAGAGCTCTTAGCAAACGACAACCTGATAGGCTGTCTCTTATACACATCTAGATGTGTATAAGAGACAGCTGCTAATGTGGAGTCAAGAATGCATTATTCCAGAGCTCTTAGCAAACGACAACCTGATAGGCTGTCTCTTATACACATCTAGATGTGTATAAGAGACAGCTGCTAATGTGGAGTCAAGAATGCATTATTCCAGAGCTCTTAGCAAACGACAACCTGATAGGCTGTCTCTTATACACATCTAGATGTGTATAAGAGACAGCTGCTAATGTGGAGTCAAGAATGCATTATTCCAGAGCTCTTAGCAAACGACAACCTGATAGGCTGTCTCTTATACACATCTAGATGTGTATAAGAGACAGCTGCTAATGTGGAGTCAAGAATGCATTATTCCAGAGCTCTTAGCAAACGACAACCTGATAGGCTGTCTCTTATACACATCTAGATGTGTATAAGAGACAGCTGCTAATGTGGAGTCAAGAATGCATTATTCCAGAGCTCTTAGCAAACGACAACCTGATAGGCTGTCTCTTATACACATCTAGATGTGTATAAGAGACAGCTGCTAATGTGGAGTCAAGAATGCATTATTCCAGAGCTCTTAGCAAACGACAACCTGATAGGCTGTCTCTTATACACATCTAGATGTGTATAAGAGACAGCTGCTAATGTGGAGTCAAGAATGCATTATTCCAGAGCTCTTAGCAAACGACAACCTGATAGGCTGTCTCTTATACACATCTAGATGTGTATAAGAGACAGCTGCTAATGTGGAGTCAAGAATGCATTATTCCAGAGCTCTTAGCAAACGACAACCTGATAGGCTGTCTCTTATACACATCTAGATGTGTATAAGAGACAGCTGCTAATGTGGAGTCAAGAATGCATTATTCCAGAGCTCTTAGCAAACGACAACCTGATAGGCTGTCTCTTATACACATCTAGATGTGTATAAGAGACAGCTGCTAATGTGGAGTCAAGAATGCATTATTCCAGAGCTCTTAGCAAACGACAACCTGATAGGCTGTCTCTTATACACATCTAGATGTGTATAAGAGACAGCTGCTAATGTGGAGTCAAGAATGCATTATTCCAGAGCTCTTAGCAAACGACAACCTGATAGGCTGTCTCTTATACACATCTAGATGTGTATAAGAGACAGCTGCTAATGTGGAGTCAAGAATGCATTATTCCAGAGCTCTTAGCAAACGACAACCTGATAGGCTGTCTCTTATACACATCTAGATGTGTATAAGAGACAGCTGCTAATGTGGAGTCAAGAATGCATTATTCCAGAGCTCTTAGCAAACGACAACCTGATAGGCTGTCTCTTATACACATCTAGATGTGTATAAGAGACAGCTGCTAATGTGGAGTCAAGAATGCATTATTCCAGAGCTCTTAGCAAACGACAACCTGATAGGCTGTCTCTTATACACATCTAGATGTGTATAAGAGACAGCTGCTAATGTGGAGTCAAGAATGCATTATTCCAGAGCTCTTAGCAAACGACAACCTGATAGGCTGTCTCTTATACACATCTAGATGTGTATAAGAGACAGCTGCTAATGTGGAGTCAAGAATGCATTATTCCAGAGCTCTTAGCAAACGACAACCTGATAGGCTGTCTCTTATACACATCTAGATGTGTATAAGAGACAGCTGCTAATGTGGAGTCAAGAATGCATTATTCCAGAGCTCTTAGCAAACGACAACCTGATAGGCTGTCTCTTATACACATCTAGATGTGTATAAGAGACAGCTGCTAATGTGGAGTCAAGAATGCATTATTCCAGAGCTCTTAGCAAACGACAACCTGATAGGCTGTCTCTTATACACATCTAGATGTGTATAAGAGACAGCTGCTAATGTGGAGTCAAGAATGCATTATTCCAGAGCTCTTAGCAAACGACAACCTGATAGGCTGTCTCTTATACACATCTAGATGTGTATAAGAGACAGCTGCTAATGTGGAGTCAAGAATGCATTATTCCAGAGCTCTTAGCAAACGACAACCTGATAGGCTGTCTCTTATACACATCTAGATGTGTATAAGAGACAGCTGCTAATGTGGAGTCAAGAATGCATTATTCCAGAGCTCTTAGCAAACGACAACCTGATAGGCTGTCTCTTATACACATCTAGATGTGTATAAGAGACAGCTGCTAATGTGGAGTCAAGAATGCATTATTCCAGAGCTCTTAGCAAACGACAACCTGATAGGCTGTCTCTTATACACATCTAGATGTGTATAAGAGACAGCTGCTAATGTGGAGTCAAGAATGCATTATTCCAGAGCTCTTAGCAAACGACAACCTGATAGGCTGTCTCTTATACACATCTAGATGTGTATAAGAGACAGCTGCTAATGTGGAGTCAAGAATGCATTATTCCAGAGCTCTTAGCAAACGACAACCTGATAGGCTGTCTCTTATACACATCTAGATGTGTATAAGAGACAGCTGCTAATGTGGAGTCAAGAATGCATTATTCCAGAGCTCTTAGCAAACGACAACCTGATAGGCTGTCTCTTATACACATCTAGATGTGTATAAGAGACAGCTGCTAATGTGGAGTCAAGAATGCATTATTCCAGAGCTCTTAGCAAACGACAACCTGATAGGCTGTCTCTTATACACATCTAGATGTGTATAAGAGACAGCTGCTAATGTGGAGTCAAGAATGCATTATTCCAGAGCTCTTAGCAAACGACAACCTGATAGGCTGTCTCTTATACACATCTAGATGTGTATAAGAGACAGCTGCTAATGTGGAGTCAAGAATGCATTATTCCAGAGCTCTTAGCAAACGACAACCTGATAGGCTGTCTCTTATACACATCTAGATGTGTATAAGAGACAGCTGCTAATGTGGAGTCAAGAATGCATTATTCCAGAGCTCTTAGCAAACGACAACCTGATAGGCTGTCTCTTATACACATCTAGATGTGTATAAGAGACAGCTGCTAATGTGGAGTCAAGAATGCATTATTCCAGAGCTCTTAGCAAACGACAACCTGATAGGCTGTCTCTTATACACATCTAGATGTGTATAAGAGACAGCTGCTAATGTGGAGTCAAGAATGCATTATTCCAGAGCTCTTAGCAAACGACAACCTGATAGGCTGTCTCTTATACACATCTAGATGTGTATAAGAGACAGATGAAGGAGATTTCTGGTTTGATTTCTGGGTTGGGAAGATCCTCTGGAGGAGGAAATGGTAGCCCACTCCAGTATTCTTGTTTGGGAAATCCCATAGACAGAGGAGACTGGTGGGCTGTGAACAGTACATGGGGTCGCAAGAGTTGGACATGAACACACATGCAGATAGTATATTTTCCATTTTAGTAGATGAAGAATGTCTTTCCCCTATTTTGATATTCATTCGTTTGAATCTTAGGATGCATTTTTTTGGGGGGGGGCCATTTGTGTTTCTTTTGGGTGTGACAGGTCTGCTCATGTCTTTTGTTCATTTGTCTTAAGAATTTTCTAACTGATTTTTGAGTTCTTTAGGTATTAAAGATATCAAATCTTTTGTGGTTAATTTGTTCCTCAAATGCCACTTGACTTGTAATTCAATTTGTGATATTTTCCTTTGCTTTTATGTTGAGAAAATAATTTCCCATCTAGACATTAATTAAATATTCAAGTATATATTGCCTTCTTGTTTTAATCTAATTGATTAAATTTGTTCTTGATAATTTCTTTTGCATTATTTTGGAATAAAGTGAAAATGTTAAATTGATTTCTCTCATTTCCACCCAAAATTATCAATTTCCTAATACCATTTATTGATTCATCTTTTTTTCCTCACTGGCTTGGGAGGCTTTATCATATATGAAGTTTTCTTCTTTCAATAAAGAGGTGTGTTCCAGAGCTACTTACTCTGCTTCATTAGCTATTGATCCCTGAATTGCCTTAACATATTATAGTGAGTTCTTGGTACACCTTAACATATGATGAGGCAAACTGTTTGCCCTGTTACTTTTCCTCCCTAAGTTTTAGCTAATTTCACTTGTTTATCTGTCAAATGGACTTGAGAATTACTTTGCATATTAGAAATGCTAATGAGATAGTGATTGAGATTGCTTTAAACTTTACAGAATATTAATTTAATAAGAATTGACATCTTACTCTCCTAGAACATATAATCTATATCTTTCATAGTTCTCAACTTGTATCTCTACATATTTTAAAATGGATATTGTGAATTAATTTTTTTCCAATACAACTTGCCCTCACACAATATGGAAAAGATTTTTGCCTTTTTTCTTATTTGTTCAGTTTGTAGAGATTTTACTTAAACTCAATATCTTAAGAGGTTTTTCAGCCAATTCTCTCAGATTTCCTCAGTAAATGTTGACATTGTCTTTAAACTTAGATATAGAATGTTGTTATACTTATTTCTTTTCACTTCTCATTTTATTAAACAGAATTCCCAGGAAAATGTTGATGAATTATGATTTTCCTGGTTTTAATGGCAATATCTGTTTTATATTACCATCAAGTATAATGTCAACATGTTGGTTTAAGATAGATTTTTATTATTACTTCAGGAAAATATTGAATTCTAGCTTTCTGAAACTTTAGATTTGATTAGTAATTTTCATTAAAAATATTATATAATGCCTTTTCAGAAAAATGGAGTTGGATTACAATTAGCAAAGCCTAATATAAAATCATCTGTCAAGGGAGAAGTGTTTACAAGGTCTGAATGAAGTATTATGAAGCAGAACAAAGAAGTGTGGAATTGCAGATAAGAGGCAAAAAGTTAATAGCTGGTACAATCCACCTCTTTGACTTCTTAGCACCATATACACATTTCCATGAGTATTTGAACTTCTGTTTACTATAATATGCTCTGCTTTTCCACCTTACAAGATGCAGCCATCCATCTGTAAGTGAAGATATTTTCCCTTCTTCCAAGAACAGAAAGTCACATCATCCCAACAGCTATTTTATTCATCACTGGCTATATCAATTATCCCATAATTTCAACCCCAGTCTCACCAAATATTTTGTTACCTAAAGACTCAATTATAAAATTTATTTCTGGACTTCCCTGTTGGTACAGTAGATACGAATCCACCTGCGAACGCAGCGGACATGGGTTCAATCCCTGGTATGATTCCACATGCTGAGGAACAACTAAGCCCAAGCACCGCAACTACTGAGCCTGTGCTCAGGAGCCCACGTGCCACAACTGCTGAAGTCCTTGCCCCTAGAAACTTCACTCGCTCTGAAACAAGAGAAGCCACTGCAATAAGCTGAGCACTGCAGTGAAGACAACCCATGCACACCCCAGCTAGAGAAAGCCCAGACACAGGAAAGACTAAGCACAATCAAAAATAGATACACTAATAAAGTAAATTATAAAATATTTATTTCCAACAAACATACAAGTTTAACAAAGGGAAGAAAGAGAAAGAAGAAGGTTGTTATTAAATATAAATAAATATATGTATAACAAGAAAATATGCAAAACTATTACATATGTTGAAGTATTTAGGAGTAAAATGAATTACTGTTATTTGCTTTTAAGTGACTCAGTCAAAACTATGTATGAGAAGCGAATATGGCAAAGTATTATCAATTACAAGCTCTGCTACTGCTACTGCTAAGTCACTTCAGTCGTGTTCGACTCTGTGTGACCCCTGAGACGACAGCCCACCAGGCTCCCCTGTCCCTAGCATTCTCCAGGCAAGAACACTGGACTGGATTGCCATTTCCTTCTCCATTACAAGCTCTAGGTGTGGCTATATGAATTTTAAAGGCATTTTTTCCTGCTTTTCTGTATGTTTGCAAGTTTTATCACAAACTTTAGAGTTTATATTTATAGTAAAAATTAAATTTTTATTTCTAATTTACACGTTTGACCTTATTTCTAATATCATGATACATACTTTCTGCTTCTTAGGGTCTCTTGTTTCTTTTTATATACTCTCTTTTGTGTTGTATAATGTATTTTACTTATCTAATACCTCAAGAGATTTACATCTAATATTGTCATCTTTTTAATATCAATGTACTTAGTGTTCATTTCAGTCCATACAGTTCAGTCGTTCAGTCATGTCTGACTCTTTGCGACTCCATGAATCACAGCACCCCAGGCCTCCCTGTCCATTACCAACTCCTGGAATTTACCCAAACTCATGTCCATCAAGTCAGTGATGACATCCAGCCATCTCATCTTGAGAGGATAACAGGCAGGAAGGCCAGGGGTCTTCAAATGGAGGAAACAGGCTGCAAGCGTCAGACATTTTTATCTCTCTTAAGTGGCAGGAGGAAACAAACTAACGATATTTTTCTTCCTTCTCTATAAAAATTTAAAAGGAGGTTTCTCTTAAAATACTGTGTTGCCATAATGACACCTTGTTTCACCTGAAGTTCTGTTCAGTTCAGTCGCTCAGTCGTGTCTGACTGTTTGTGACCCCATGAATCACAGCACGTCAGGCCCCTCTGTCCATCACCAACTCCCATAGTTCACTCAAATTCATGTCTTTCTAAAACCTTGAGTTAACCAATGCCTTTTTCTTATGGAAATGTTTGTCTTAAGCTATGTTAATGTACTATTCATTTACCCCAGACTCTGTACCGCCTAATGGCTCAGAACCTACTTGACAAACAAGTATGTTATACTCAAATATTATTCCCCGAATCTATGTAAATGAAACTATTTGTATGGTAATCTGTCCTTCTGGCCCTGGATGAACCATCTGGTGCCAAGATTATCCCAAAATGCATCTTATGGATGGGGGGCCTGGTGCCATTCTGAGTTTTAAGACTTTCCTTTCTTTCATTAACAGACTGCTAGTGACTATATAACATCCAACTGAAGACTAGCAGGCGGGTACTCTTTCTGCCCCCTTCTGATGCCTTTATACTTTAATAAAACTTTATTACACAAAAGCTCAGATCGATCAAGCCTCGATCTGGCCCCAGATTGAATTCTTCTTCTCCGGAGGCCAAGAATCCTGGCGTCTTTTAGTTCAGCAACAACCTTTCAATCTTCTGTCGTCCCCTTCTCCTCCTGCCCCCAATCCCTCCCAGCATCAGGGTCTTTTCCAATGAGTCAACACTTCACATGAGGTGGCCAAAGTATTGGAGTTTCAGCTTTAGCATCAGTCCTTCCAATGAACACCAGGACCAATCTCTTTAGAATGGACTGGTTGGATCTCCTTGCAGTCTAAGGGACTCTCAAGAGTCTTCTCCAACACCACAGTTCAAAAGCATCAATTCTTTGGAGCTCAGCTTTCTTCACAGTCCAACTTTCACATCCATACACGAACTTTGGCAAAACCATAGCCTTGACTAGACGGACCTTTGTTGGCAAAGTAATGTCTCTGCTTTTGAATATGCTATCTAGGTTGGTCATAACATTCCTTCTAAGGAGAAAGCATCTTTTAATTTCATGGCTGCAATCACCATCTGCAATGATTTTGAAGCCCCAGAAAAATGAAGTGTGACACTATTTCCACTGTTTCCCTATCTATTTCCCATGAAGTGATGGGATCAAATGCCATGATCTTCGTTTTTTGAATGTTGAGCTTTAAGCCAACTTTTTCACTCTCCTCTTTCACTTTCATCAAGA
>NIZD01087112.1:0-10904 GCA_003182575.1 Pseudois nayaur
TTTTTTTTTTTAAAAAAAAGGAAAAAGACAGACTTGCTATGTCAGTCAGACTTTAAAATACAGTATTTTACAAGCTTCTCTAAAGAGGCTACTGCACTTTGGCAACTGTTTCCAAAAAGTAGGATTGCTTAAGTAAGAAACTAGACAATCCTTCTTAACAGTGATTCCCTTTTGGGGGCCTTAGCCCTCCCAGAACAAGGTCTACAAAACTTATCTCACTTTTAAGATAAAGTAGTAAGTTCCATGAGTTTGAGCAAACTCCAGGAGATAGGGAAGGACAGGGAAGCCTGGCATGCTGCAGTCCATGGGGTCGCAGAGTCGGAGGCAACTCAGCAACTGAACAACAAAGTAAGTTCCCTGAGGTCATAAATAAGAAAGCCACCTAGATTCCAGAATGAATCAGATAGACCAACAGGCCAGTCACAAATGGAGGTACTTTTAAAGTACAAATGACTGAGTAATCAACACTGCTGGGGAAAAAAAAAAAACTGTACAGAGTAAAAAGCAAAGCCAAATATTTTGAATATGTACAGCTACACCAGACTTTTTTCATCAAACGGTATCCAAACTAAATCGGAGTTAACAGATAGGAGTAGATCTTCAAAATGTCTATAATCAAAATCAGTTTCAGACTAACTGAAAGCAGGCTTTATTGAATCTACACCATAGTTAGCTTAGCTGGAAATTGCAATCGCCCTCTAATTTTCATCAGCTAACATGTGACTTCTCCAGGTTGTTAAAACAATCGCCTTGCTCTCTAGTCTGATGCCAATGCTAGATACTACAACAGAGGAACAAAGTGGACAGGTTCTCTGGTTTGGTTTTGACTTCAAGCTGATTTAAAGACGACACTTAAACAGGATTATTGTAAACTCAATATTGCGACTTGTGACATGACAGGGAGAAAAAGTCACCTGCCTCTAATTTAAGGTGACACGATGCATTTTGATAGACATAATTTTTTGTCTGCCCTTACATTATCGTTTTTTGAAAAGTCAAATCAGGAAAAATAAAGACTCTTTAACAAGTCACTGAACACAAGCAGGACTATTCAACTTTCCTCTCCCCTAATAAAATAAACCGAAGTCCAGAGACCGCGGTGTACACCTGTTAAATCGTCAGGGACCGGCTGGTTTTTTTTTTTTTCTTTTTAATGATAACTTATCTGACTGTTACGTGATCTATTCGAAAACATCTTTCCTGCCCAAATGACATATCCGGGAAAGATGCTGCATGTCAACAATTCTTCTCTGGGCTTGGACACCTAATGAGCTTCTTTCTCGGTCTTACAACAGCCACCACCACCTTTTCTCCTTCTTTTTGTAGGAGGGGGGCGGAAAAAGCAAACCAACCCCAAACCACCACGACCATTGGTCCGGGTGGGTGTCCGCACGGCCTCATGGAGACGCGTCCTCCCCCACCCGGCCGCCAAGCCACAGGAGAGGAATACCAAAGAAGGCTCCCCGCTCCCCAAGTGTCATTGTTTGCTAATTTCCTGATGTGCCCTCCGACTTGTTTACGCGGAATCACATCCTGCCTCCCCCCTCACCCCCAGCCGCACAACTTTCCTCGCCGCCCGGCGTGTGTGCGGCCGAAGCCCGACTCGGGGAGGGGACCCGGGGGGGTTGGGGGGTGTACCAGGAGCCCCGGCCCTCGGAGTTGGCCGCACCGCGGGCCGGGGGCTGTTTACGCGGCGGCCAAGTCCTCCCTCGGCCGCCCGCACGCCCCCCGCCCCGCCCCGCCCCGCCCCCACCTTGTGCTGCCGCAGGAGGAAGGGCAGCAGCATGAGCAGGCCCCCGTCGTGGACGATCCACCAAACGTCGATGTGGCCGCCGCTCAGGCGCTGCTGGTTGTGCGGGAACAGGTCCACGTTCTTAGCCACCAGCAGGGCCTGCTGCGCTGCCGTGGCATCACGCACGGTGTCTGCAGGGGGGGGTGGCCACGGGTCACGCCCGGGGCCGCTGGGAGCAGCCGGGTGGGGTGGGCTGGGGTCCCCGGGCAGCCCCTCGGGGGCAGGGGCCTCAGGCCCACCACCCTGCGGCTGAGGCGGCCAGCCTGGATCCGCCCCCCCACCCCCTCCCCGGGAACCGCGAGCCCCTCTCCGAGCGGGGCGGGGGCGTGGACCCACCAACGAAGTTCCTCCAGGAGGAGGGGTTGTCCTCCTGCTTCCAGGCCCCGGGCCAGCCCACAAGCACCGTGTTGTGCTTCATGGCCCCGAGGCCGGCCGACTGGATGAGGTGCGACGTGCCGTCCCGCAGGCTGGACGACACCACCAGCTGGCAGAAACCCTTGGTCTTCTCGGCGCTCATCAGGGCCCGGATGTTCTGCAACACGGGTGGGCGGGCGGCAGTCAGCAGGGGGCTGGGGGTACCCTGTCACCCCCACCCCAGGCGCCGGGCAGCTTCCACACAGAGGTCACAGCCTCATAGGCAGATGCTGGAGGCCGAGCAGCTGGAGCCCAGGTCAGAGCTCAGCACGCTCGGGGCTGGCTGTGTACACGTGAGCACGTGCGTGCACGTACCCATGGGAGCACGAGGGCGAAGGTCATCACTGGGACCGTGCGGTCACATCCCACCCACCCCGGCACGACACCCTGCCCCGGCTCCTGCTTCCTGGGGGCCAGGCCAGGATGCGTGGGGCCCAACGGCTCCTCCTGGAAGCCTGTGGAGCCGGCGCTTCAGGAGGGAGAGGCCAGCCCCCTGGACAACACACCAGTGCCCGACAGGCAGCTCGATGCCCAGGGAGGCCACACGCAGGGACCAAGGGAGGCCTTCTGTCCAGACGGCCCAACCTGCGCTTGCCGGCCACCTCCTGGCCCTGCTGACTGGCCCTCGGGGGCCTGGCGTGGGCCCCGCCTGAGCAGGAGCACGGCCCTGCGAGGGAGGCCTGGACACTGGGCCTCTGGCCTCAGAGCCAAGACAGCCAACCTCACTTGTCCTGAGCCCCTGCTGTGGGCACTTGTGATGGACACCCAGGAAACTCCCACCAACATATCTCCCCTTGGCAGCACACCCCCCCCTCAACTGCCGACATAAGCGACCACGTGCAAGGGTCCCAGCAGCTGGGATGTGGCCCGGGGCCGCCTCGGTGCAGCCGCACCGCTGCTTAGGACCCCTGGACATGCGCTCCCAGAGATCAGTCCAGGGGCTTGGCCTCCCCGCTCAAGCGGCTCAAAGGCCACACGTTCCAGCTCTGAGACCGATGGTTTTTCAGATCACGGGCGGGAGTGCGGACCCGTGCTGGGGCTTCGAGGAGCCCCCGTGGGGTTCTGAGCGGCAGTGCTCTGGGGCCTCAGACCACAGCCCCACGCTGAACCCGAGTGTCCACGGTGAGCCCTCCTGCCCCAGGAGACCAGCCTCACCCACACTCCCCCTACACCCGGCCGGCCCTCTGCTCACCGGATCATCTGACGTGGGCCCCTCCGTCCCCCCAGAACCAGAAGGGGCCCCCACCCAACAAGGCCGCCACTTCCATGAATGGGCCGACACACAACGTATCAAGTCAGGCCCACAAACACTGCCCAGGCTTCCGCCTGCAAAGCCGCATGGGTGCACCCAGCAGACGCATCCAGCACAGCAAACCTGGGCACCCGACCACGGGCTGCCCGTGGGCCTCACCCCGAGGCCCCCGTGAGCATCTCCACCAGCCCCTCCCCTGGGGAACCCACACTGGTCTGAGCTCCACCCCTGCCGGACACCTGGGGTGACCCCCAGCAGAGCCTCCCCTTCCCCCCAGCAGTGCCAGAATCCAACCACCGGCTTGGGATGGGACGGGGCCCTCGAGATAGAGATGACGGAGCACCCGAGTGGGGCGTCCCGCCTCCCCGTAAACCATCACGGAGACCAGAACCGAACCCGAGGCCTGCCTGCCCGTAAACCACCACAGAGACCAGGACCCCGCAACACTGCCCGGCCTCGGGCGTCAGGAACCACCCCCACGCCAAGGACGGCGGATTCCACAGAACAGGACTCAGAGCTCATCCGGGAAAGGAACCCTGTGCGGCCTTTGCTGAAACGCCACGAGCGCTTGACCAACTGGGAGAGCAGTGGTTAAGAGCAAAATGAGCACGCGGAACAGTATTTCCAGAGTCGTTTGTTTAAAACCAGCAGCCGGGGAAGGGCCAGGGGGACACGCGGGTGATACCCTCAGGGCTGGAAGGGGGGCCGCGACTCTAGCTGTGCTGGGGCCGTTTCAGGCGGCGCTGAGCTCTGACCCCTCGCCCTTCAGTGCTGGGCCAGACGCCCACCTCCCCACCCGTCCCCAGAGACGCTGGGGGGCCAAAGGGGCCACGGTCAGAGAGAGAGAAGATGCTCTCTGAGCACAGCAATGCAGCCGGAGGCCACCCCGGCACTATGAGCACAGAGCCGGCCCCCACCTGGGCGCGGGCATCGGGGCTGGGGCGTCTTCACACCAGATGCAGGGGCTCCAGAAGACAGCGCCGACACACGGAGCCGCTCTGCCGGCGAGGACGCCACACGGCGTCCGTACCAGGATCGCCGCCATGACCCGGGGTCAAGCCCACGGCCACAGACTGGGGTCCACGCCCAGGATCACAGCCACAAACCCACCGTCTACACCCAGAGCCACAGACGACCCCGGAGTCCACACCCACGGCCCACGGCCTCGACCCCAGTGTCCGCACCCACGGCCCAGGCTCGCCACCGTGATTTCAGTGTCCACACCCACAGCCCATGGCCTCAACCCCGGTGTCCGCACCCACGGCCCAGGCTCGCGGCCGTGATTTCGGTGTCTACACCCACAGCCCACGGCCTCGACCCTGGTGTCTGCACCCATGGCCCAGGCTCACGGCCATGATTTCGGTGTCCACACCCAGGGCCAAGGCCTCGACCCCAGTGTCTGCACCCACAGCCCAGGCTTGCGGCCGTGATTTCTGTGTCGCGCCCAGAGTCATGGCCATGCCCATGGCGTCTACACGCACAGCTCACACCAACAGCTGCCACGTCAAACCTCTGGGTCATGATGACCCCAGAGAGGATGGCTGGAGCCCTGCAGACGAGGAAGAGGCCGAGACCTGGCCCCCACAGGCTGCGTCAGAGGCACCAGCCCCCAGGTGGGTCCCCAGGGCTGCCTGTCCCACCGCTGAGGAAGGGGGCGGATGCCTCAGGATACACGGGCTGAGACCCTCTGAGAGGCCGGGGCCGCTCCAGGCACTCTGGGGGACCTCCAGGCACAGCCTGGTTTATAAACAGATGGACGCCAGGCAGCCCACACGTGGGGACAGCAGGCGAGGGCGCCCACGGCGGCCCACACCCCGCAGCCGGGCAGGGGTGAGCAGGGAGGCCGGACGGGGCTTGGGGACTGCTGTCACAGACCCCTCCTGTCTCAGAGACAGAGGCATAGCTGGGGAGGAAAGACAGCCGGTGGCGGACCGCCTGGAAATGCCGCTGGCGGGCGTAGGTGACGGGACAGGCCACGCGGGGACAGCCACACGGCGCAGTCACTGTCTGTGAGCCTGAACTGTCCCCAAGACAGGGTTTGAGAGTTAGGGAGACCAGGCCACCAGGGCTGCCCCAGACCCAGGGCCGAGGCCACGGCCGCTTCAGCAGAGCGTCCCAGTCGGAGGACGGAGTGCTGGCTGGCCCCCGTGGCCCCCTCTGGACGGGCCCTGAAGCGGAGCAGAGGGAACTTGAGCCAGTCCCGCCCACTGGGAGTCCTGCCCCGGGGCAGCGCCCAGCCAAGCCCACTGCCTGCCCAAGGCCTCAGGGTGTGCACTCCAAGTCTCAGCTCCCCTCCCTGCTTGTTCAAACTCAGAAACCACACCCGCATGGAGACAAGAACAGAACCAGCACAACCCGAGGGACGGCGGCGGGCGTGCGGCGGAAACGCTAACAGGGCCGCCCACCTCCTCGGCCTGCTGGGCCTCCGCGTGCTTGTCCAGGAAGGTGCCCTCCAGCACGGAGCCCACGATGGTCAGGCCCTTGCCGGCCTTGAGCTGCGAGGTGAAGGAGAGCAGGCGGGGGTGCTTCACATGCTGCTCCTCGTCCAGGTTCAGCAGGACCAGCACCTGGGGCCTGGGGGCGGGGCGGGCGTTACCGCGGCATCGCAGCGCCAGCCCAGGAGAGCCCAGGTTCCAGGGGGCAGCCCCTCCCAGGAGTGCGGAGGTGGGCAGGCCGCCCCCCATCCATGGCGGGGCCCCAACTAGCTCGGCTCACCCCTGCACCCGACGCCCCAACCAGAGAGCAGACCCGAGCTGAGCGGCCGGCTGGGTGGTCCCGGCTCCCGGTCCCACAGCCCTAAGGAGTGGGCGCCGCTCCCCTCCGTGAGGCCTGACCTCAGGACAGGGCGGGGGGCCCGCCGAGCGGCGGGCGCGGGCCGGCTCACCTCCAGTTCTTGGTGTGTAGGGGGCCGTGCTCCACGTGGAGCAGGGCGTAGCGGGCGGCATTCAGCGACAGCCCGCGGATGCCGTCTCCCCACTCCTTCTCCGCCCTGCAGGGGAGGCGCACGGGGCTGAGGCCCGGCCCCCAGCCCACCCGGGTGGGCCCGCAGGCAGCCAGCCGGGGGCCGTGGGGGCCTCTCGGTGCCTCTGTGACAAACGGGGGGGCTTCTCGGGCTGGGCAGGAACGGGGCAGCAGGACGAGGGGTGACCTGTGCAGACTGGGGGTGGGGGGTGCAGGAGGGGCAAGGGCCCCAGACCCTCCCTCCACGCTTGGGAGAGCTGGACGGGGCCTTCAGGCTGCGCCCCTGGAGGCCTCTCATCGCCTCAAGCCCAAGAAGCCCCCAGGTCCCACCTCCCCAACGGGGCCAGGGTATCCAGGGAAAATGCCCCCATGATGGACCCAGGGCTCTGAGATGCAAGTGACCCGCCCGTCGCTTAGAGTTCTATGGGGACCCCTTCAGAAACGCTGTAACCCGCCACACGCCCGTGCTGTCGTTAGACGGATCTCACGCTTAGAGACACGCTGCTGAAACAGCACGGCTTCTACCCTGGGACACAGACAAGCCCGACGGCAGGCGAGACAAGCCCAACAACGGCAGGGCGAGACAAGCACGCGGCAGGCTTGGGAGGGCGCGCGGCCGCCGGCTCACCCGCGGTACTCGATGTACTTGTAAATGCAGCCGGCGACGAGCATGGCGCACAGCGCGTAGTACCAGGAGCAGATGAACATCAGGGCAAAGCACAGGCTCATGCCCAGGAAGGACAGCGTCCTGCGGGCGGCAGCAGGGCAGCACTCACCACCCGGCCCCTCGCCAGCGCCCGAGCAGCCACCCAGAGGCCTCCCCCACCCCAGCAGGAGGACCCGAGCCTTGGTGCCCGCCGAGGCGCGCCCACCCGGCCGTCCCGAGGGCTGAAGCAGCCCCGGGGCTGGGAGACGCCCGGTCCAGGAAGGGCGGCCGGGGCCCTGGGTGCTGCCCCCCACGCCCCCGGGAAGGCAGGAGCAGCCCTGCACTCACCAGTGGTAGTACTTGAAACGCGGGCGCCAGCTGGGCGTGCGCAGCAGGGTCTGCAGGGCGCAGGCCAGGTTCACGAACATGTAGCACATGAGAAAGAACCTGGGCGCGGGTGGCAGCGTGAGGCCCGGGCCCCGGGGGTCCTCCCAGCCGCGTCCGCACCCCTGCGGGCAGGCGCCCCCGGCGGCCACTCACATGGACAGGATGGGGGCCACGCTGTCCAGGGAGGCGATGAGGATGCCGGTCTCGCAGATGAGGGCTGTGAGCAGCAGGGCCCATGTGGGCTCCCCGTTGGCCTTCCCGTGGCCGAACACCTGCCGGGAGCAGGGGGTAGGCGCCGGAAGAACGCTCATGTACGGGCCAGAGGCAGAGACACTGCGTTCAGCTCAAAGGAGGCCTCGGGGCTGCAATGCCAGGACGGACCCCACACAGCCACAGCCAGGAGAGGCCAGAGCACGGAGCCTGGGGCTCCCGTCGCGTGCCGGCTGGGGGCACAGCCTGGGAGGGCCCCATGGGGACCGTGGCTCCTGGGAGGAAGCTTTGCCCCCTGCCTCCTTCCCGCATGCGGTCCGGGATGGGAAACCCAGAGCCTGGGGCAGACACAGAGCAAGACGAGAACACAGGCTCGGGGTGGGGTGGCCAGGCTGGAGGCGGGGACCTACATCCCCCCGCCTTTGCGCTCAGGGGCAGACCCCGGGCCCTCAGAGGCAGGCTTCCTGGCGGGGGGGGGTTCTCACACATGATGGGGGGCGCTCACCTGCAGGAAGGGGACAATGGAGTCCCGGGCGATGGCCTGCAGCAGGCGCGGGGCCCCAGTCAGGCTCTGCAGGCCGGCCCCACAGGTGGAGAAGAAGGAGCCGATGACGATGACCCAGGGTGACGGCCAGGCCAGCATGCCAATGACGAGGTTCCCCTGCAGGGCCTCCCCGAACCTGAAGGGGCAAGAGTTTCCAAAGTGCAGCTGAGGACAGAGACTGCTTCCCAGCCCCCGAGAGGGAGTGACAGCCCCCCGGAGCCCCTGCACCCAGCTCTCCTGGAGGCCAGGGTCTCGGTGCGGGCTCTAGGCTCCAGTACAGGAGGGATGCACAGGCCTGACCCCAGCACGCTGGCCGCTGGGACACCCTGACACGCGAGGCTGGACACCCTGCCCTCCCCAATCTCAACGCTAGTCATCAAAGAAACCAGCGCTGGCCCAGGAGCTCCTGCAAGCCATGAGCGAAACGTACTTATCTCGCAAGATCACGCCTTCGATGCAGGCGCCGAAAAGCACGATGCAGGACAGGTCTACAGCTGGGGTCAAGGACGCGGCAGGCAGCACACGCTGGCCACAGGCGGGCCCGCACCAGCCCCCGCCTACCCACCCCACTCGGGTCGCGGCCCCCCTGGACGGGACACCTTGGGTCAGTCGGGACGGGCCTGGCCCTCGTCGTGACCACCGCTGGGACTAAGCGGGAACCCTCACCAGCTGGGGAGGCATGAACTCGGGAGAAACGGCCCCACCGGCACGGCGACACCAGGGACCCCCGCTCGACAAAAGCGTGGCGCCGAGCACACAAATAGCTGCACGTGATCACACGCCACAGAGCTGTGTGCTCACGTGTGGTTCCCAGGCAAAGCCACGCTCTTCAACCAACCCAGGCTGGAGTCCAGGAGTCAGGGCAAGGCCAGCCTGGCCCCTCCGAGGGCGGGGGTGTGGTCAGGGCAGCCCGACGCTGCCTAGAAGCAGGGGTGGGGGGCACCTGGAGGAGGCCCCAAGGGCGCGGCCACAAGCGGAGGACGGTACAGCCGCCCGCCCTCCCACGCTTGGCCCCCACGCCCGGCCCCCACACCCGGCTCGGCCCCCACGCCCGGCCCCCATGCTCGGCTCAGCTCAGCCCCCACACTGGGTCCCCATACTGGGCCCCCATGCCCGGCCCCCACGCCCGGCTCGGCCCCCACACTGGGTCCTCACACTGGGTCCCCACACTGGGCCCCCACACCCAGCTCGGCCCCCACACTGAGTCCCCACGCCGGGCACCCACGCCTGGCCCCCACAATGACCCCCGAGGATACAAATGAAAGACGTGGTCACGATGGCCAGGATGGTCCCCGTGGGGATGGACTTCTGCGCATCCCTGAGGTCCCCGGACCGGTTTGAGCCCGCCATGATGCCTGTGGAAACAGAGGGTGGTGATGGTTCCCGGGCACACCTGGGAGAGGCCGCCCGCCCAGCCCCGTCGGACAGAGTCCAAGCACGGTGGGGGGCAGGGGGGCTTCCTCACAAAGTATGGGAGAGACCCCAGGCTGCACGGGGCGGCTGTTGGCATGCTGGGCCTCACAGACCAGGCTGGACCTCACCGTACGCCGCGAGACTGCAGGGCACGTGGGTGGGCACCCTAAGGTCCCCGACAGTGTCCGCAGGATCAGCCGCCCGGCCGTGAACCGAGTCACGGCACAGAGCAGAGCACGGCTCAGCCCAGGCTCAGCCCCGGGCACCAATGCCAGAGCCAGCCTCTGTGAGCATCCAGCTCGGACCTCGTCCCCTGAACGCCGTTAATCCCCGCAGCCGGGAGTGAGAAAGTCCCTGGAGGCTGCTGCCAAACGCTGACTCACCCCCAGGCCAGGCCTGGGTCAGTGCATGGCCCGGCCTCAGCCCCACACCCCCTGCAGGGAGCAGCCTCCACCTCCACCCGCATCGCTCTGTCCAGCACATAAACTCTAAGCGAGTCCACCTGAGCCCAGAGCACGTCCTCACGGAGGCACGTCCGTCAGCACCTGTGATCCCGGGCGTGGCCTGAGCAGAGCCTGTGGGTGCGGTGCCACGGGGCGTGGGAACACCCGCACACACAGGGGAAGCTCCTATGCCCTCGTCACTGACAAGCGGGGAGAAGGACCCCTGAGGGGCTGGACCCCACCCCAACTACCGCCTAAGTGAGGTGTGGCCCACTTCCACAGGGAGGCTAGACACACGCCCGTCCACCCCAGGCTCTGAGCCGCAGGCAGGAGGGGAGCGGCCCCCAGCAGGCCAGCCTCCCCAGTGTGTGTGGACAGGCTCCGGGGAGCCTGGAGCAGGAGGGACCAACACACCACCACAGGCTGCTCAGTTGGCTGGGGGGCCAGGGGACCACGGCCAGGCTGAGGGCTTCCCAGGAGCAGGTGTGTGTGCGTGTACTTACACGCGTGAACCTACGGACAAGTGTGTGTGTGCGTACGTGTGGGGGTGGGGGTGGCCTGCACCCCAGTCCCTGCAGGAAGACTCAGTGGACTCTCTCGCGAGCACGAGGACGGCGGCCTCCGACAGCCGTCGCGTCCACTGCCAGCACCAAGGTCACAGGGCTTCTCTGCATAGCCTGGCCTCTCAGGAGAGCGTGGACGAACCTGCCTGACACCACAAAGCTTCCCAGGCCCCCTACTTGGGACAGATGGGGAGCGGAGACCCTTCGGCTCATTTCTTGAGCCAAAAGGAACCGGGGGGGGCGCTGACCCGCAGGGGCAGGCGGGGGTGGGGGGCAGGG
>NIZD01087114.1:0-15446 GCA_003182575.1 Pseudois nayaur
GCATTGGGAGCGTGGAGACTTAGCCGCTGGACCACCAAGGAAGTCCCCTGTTTGTACCATATTTTGGGTTCCACAATGTAAGCGATATCATACGATATTTGTCTTTGTCTGTCTGACTTCACTTCACTTAGTATGATAATCTCTAGGTCCGACCGTGTTGCTGACAATGGCATCATTCCATCCTTTTTTGTGGTTGAGTAATATTCCATCGTGTATGTGTACCACGTCTTTATCCATTCATCTGCCTGTCGATGGTTGTTTCCATATCTTGGCTATTGTGACTAGTGCTGCTGTGAGCATAGGGGTGCGTGCATCTTTTTGGATTAGTTCTGTCTGGATATATGCCCAGGAGTGGGATTGCTGGATCATATGATGATTCTAATTTTAGTTTTTTGAGGAACCTCCATACTGGTTTCCACAGTGGCTGCACCAACTTACACTCCCACCAACAGTGGAGGAGGGTTCCCTTTTCTCCATGCCCTCTCCAGCATTTGTTATTTGTTGACTTTTAAATAATGGCCGTTCTGACTGGTGAGGTGGTCCCTCATTGTAGTTTTGATTTGCATCTCTCTGATAATGAAGTGTTGAGCATATTTTCATGTGCCTGTCGGCCATCTGTATGTCTTCTTTGGAGAAATGTCTATTTAGGTCTCCTGCCTATTTTTTGAGAAGCCCAAATTAAAACTACAGTAACAGAGGCTTTTCCACGCAGCCCTCGATTTGAATAGCAGACTCCTACAACTCAATAGCAAAAAACAAGCAAACAAAACCCAAACAACCAGCTTTAAAAATGGGTAAAACATGACAGCAATGATAAATCCATAGGAAAATTTGAAGGTGATGGGTATTTATTGCCTTGAATGCGCCGACGGTTTCACGGGGGTATGCAGAAGTCCAAATTCGTCAGATTGTATACTTTGATTGTGTGCAGGTTTTTTTTTTTGTATACTAATTATACCTCAATAAAGCTGGGAAAAAATGAGGTGTGTGGGTCTGACCACTCCCATGCAGAAGCTTCTGTGTCAGGCCTGACCCTGACCAGGTCTGGAAGCCAGTTCTGGGTGGTACTTCCTCTCAGAGTCCTGCCACCCAGCAGCTGAGACTCAGCTTGTCCCCAGGGGACATGCACTTCTCTGAACAATATCAGGAAAGGAAGCCAAACTCAAAGCCTCTCAGGGGTTTTCTGGCTGTTTTTGGCTGTGGGGGTGGAGGGAGGAGGCTGGCAAGGCGCTGGGGCAGGGCAGTGGGCCTTGGCCTGGCCGCTGCGGTGACTGGCAGGGCAAGGAGGGCCAGGTTCAGAAGACCTACTCTCTAATAATGATTATTATGTGAGCAACTGCTGCTTTATTGAAGGCTGTGTTGTGCTAAGCTGTGTTAGCCATTCATTTTTTAAACAGCCTTCTAAGGTAGGTTTTTTTTTTTCCTAATAGCTTTATTAAGACATAATTCACATCACATACAGTTCACCCATCTAAAGCCTACAGTTCAGTGGCCTTTAGTATCTTCACAGAGCTGTTCAGCCATTATCACAATCTATTTTAGAATATTTTCATCCCTCTACAGAGAAACCCTGTACCCCTTCCAAGACCCCCCATGTCCCCCCCAGTCCCAGGCAACTACTAATATACTTTCTATCCCTGTTCTTGGTATCCCAAAAGTAGATTGAATGATGGGGAAATTGAAGGTTCAGAGAGGGTAACTGACCAGCTTAAGGTCACACAGCTAAGGAAGTGGCCTTGGAATTTGAACCCAGATCCCCATGTCCTCCAGATCCACGCTTTCTCACTGCAGCACGGGCCTTTTTCTTCTTCCTGTCAATAACAATACTGAAAATAGTCAACCGTGATGGCTGAACTGTTTTGCCTGTTTTATTGCTCCTTTGTCTCATTTAATCATTATAATCACCCCTGGGAGGTAGGTACAGTTATTATATCCATTTTTGCAAAGAGGGAAACTGAGGCACAGGGTGGGGGGTGCTGATGGTCCAATACATCATGGCTGCTAGCAAATGGAAGAGGGTTATGAAGAAAAACACGATCATCCTTGAGGACTGGTGAGGAACAGAATAGCAAGTCCAGACAATGCTGGTTAAAACACAGTTTTCTTTCAGATTATTCCCTCCCTCCCCCTTCTTCTTTCTTTTTATATGAAAAGGAAAAGAAAGTTCCCTCCACCCTTTGAGGTCACTTCCTGACCCATTTGTGAATCTATGCGGAGTGGTTACACGGGCACCTCTCCCTGCTTGCATTCCTCCTAAATGCCGGGGATGGGTCATGGGCCTGTGTGCCCCCGGGCTCCAGCACCAGACAGACTCGGGTTCAAATTCTGCTTCCACCGCCCCCCACCCCCATTTAATGCCCTTGAGCCCTAGCATAGCTAACTTGTGATGGGGACTTTCCACTACATGTATATCTGAATATACAGGGTGGCTTCTCCCCCCACCCCTTATGCCTTGGAGAAGAAATGTCATTTTGTATTTGAGCCTTCCCAGAACCAGGGCTACTATCTCAGTGACTTTATTTTGAACAAAATAAAGTTGCAGAAAAACAGGCAATGTGGAGCCCCAAACACTCCCATTCATCGCATTGGATTCCTTTAGCTGTTTACCTGAGAAATGAAAACAGTGAAAAAGAGGAAAAGCAATTAAAAATATGAAAAAAATCAAATTGCCATCTCAAGCACAACAGACATTTTAACTCCAAAAATGCTGTAGGCTCACAAGAAAAGTAAGCTGAAGTAGGTGCTCCGTGTTCTTTCTTGCTTGATTCCCAGGGACCAGGGAGATCTCCAATCAGAATCAGCACCTATCTGGACCGAGAAGAGGAGCCAGGGCTTCCCACAGCGGTTTCCAAAGCCAATTGCCTTTAGTTTCATCTGATCAGCAAGAAATTTAACATGGTCCACTATACACATGGACTTTGTAATAATAAATTCTACACATAGGCGGTTGTACCACTTTATCATGTACATTAGATAACATGTACCAAAATAGAAATGATAAAAAGGATCGATGGAAATATAAATTGAAGTTCTTAAAAAAAAAAAAAGCAAATAAATTTAACCCAGATTTATCATTCCTGGGGAGTGGCCCCATGTTTTCAAGTGGTTTCAGGATTTCTTCAAAAAGCAGTGCAATAACTGATCTCTAGGAAATAGCAAGTGTACACCCCTGGGCTAGGAGCAGTGAAAAATGAGTCCAGCTTGCCTAAAGTTAGCACATGAGCCCTGTGGCTTTAGGTATCATATTTTCAGCCAGAGCAACATTCATAGATTTAAAAAAATGCTGTAAGTCAAGTGGCTCAGGAGTAGAACTGACGTGTCCTGACAGCTCTATAGGTAAAAGAAAGTCTCTCTCTCGTCACAGCAGACACGTCCAAGATGCATATGGAAGGTCTGAATAAAACAGCTTCATGAAACAGGAAAGAGGAAAAGAGCAATATTTCTCAAAGAATATGTTACATCATGCAATATGCGACTTGAAATAGGCTTGGTGTAGCTCAATGAATCAACTAAATCCCATCACTAGGCACTTGACGGTGTCATCTATACGCGTAGAAGTTTATAGAGTGAGCCATAAAATAATTTCTCATTGGGAAAACGAGAGATCAGTTCTCTTGGTATTCCATGTTCCCTAGAACAAACTTTTGGGACTTTGATCCTGTCTGACAGATGAGGAAGCTGAGCTTAGGGTATTTGTGTGGTTTGTTCCATGTAGTAAGAGGCGGTCAGACACCTGCGCAGACTCAGTGACGATCTCACAGTAGGACCATGAACTGCCAATTCACGGGGGTTACAGGGGAGCATATTAAATGCATGTAAAACACACGTGTGCAGTGAGCGCTCCATACATGCTGGTCCCTCTGGAAATTCTCTCTCCACCTTGCAAGGGACCTGGGGCAGGCAGGTGGATCCCCTTCTGCTGCCTCAGTTTCTTCCTCGGCCCGCGGAGGCGCGATCCCGAGGCTGGCCCGCCCCCGAGAGGGAGCACGCGGCGCCCCGGGTGCTCAGAGCAGCGGGCGGCGCTGGGCCCGCCTCGGGGCCGGGGGTGGGGCGGGCCGGGGCGCAGGGGGCGGCCCCGGAGGAGTCACGTGGCGCGCGGCCGCGGCCGAAGGAGAAGTAGCAGCGCCCGCGTTGGAGGGCGTGCGCGGCAGGGAGTGTCCGGAGCCCGGACGGCGGGCGGCTGCGCGCGGGACCCCGGAGCCGGGACCCGCGGCGGGGGCGCGGCCAGGTGAGTGGCCGGGTCGGGTGGGGCCGCCCCGGGGGCGTGCGCCCGGGGGATGCGCGCCCGGAAAGCCGCGTCCAGGGAGGGGGTCCTGCGCGGGGCGCAGCTGGCGCGGGCAGGGGTGGGGCGCGCCGCCCGAACCCCCGCTCGCTGTGCCCAGCGTCCGGGCGGGGACGGCCACTTCCTCACCCCGGACCGGCGCCACTCTGTCGGTTGATGCCCCGGGGCAGCCCGGCTTTGAATGGGAACCGGAGGAAGCGGCGCGGCTTGCGGTCGGGGGTTCGCGCCAGCGCCTGAGTTCTAGGCTCCGGTGGCCCTGGGGGTCCCGCGTGGAGTCGGGCGTGTCTCCTGGCCACCTCTGTGCCCAGGGCTTGTGGACTCCAGGCGCAGGCCGGCCCCTGGCACTTCCTCGCACTACACAGGTGGTTGCGGGTGGGTGGGTGGCGAGCGATACCGAGGAAGGCGCAGCCCTTTGCCCTGAGAGATTGGAGGGTTTTCGAGGGATCCAGGGTTCCCTGTCTGCCCCACAGCGGTGTGCACAATTATGTTTGGGCGACTGTGCGTTTTCCTGGTTATGCTGTGGAATCGCGGAGGGGTGGTTACCCCACAGCGGAAGAATTTGAGGGAAAGACGAGCCCGGTGTGCACCCCGGCGGAGGGGGTGTTGGCAGCTGGATTCCAGAGGGGGCCTGGGATGGCTCTTCTAGCGCCCTGGTCTTGAGCTAGAGTAAGAAAGTGTGGGGTGGCTGGGTGGGGGTGACGCGCACGGGAAACAGGTGGCCTTGTCAGTCAACGTAATTAGAATTTCGGTTCCAGCTGTGTAACCTCGGGCACATCAAAGACTCTGAGCCCCCGTTTCTTCCCCTGGATACTTGGGCCACCCAGGCCTACATCCCAGGGCTGTATGCAGAGTTGGGGCTTATCTGCCACTTTTTGACCCTCTGGTTAAAGGCCCTGCGTGGGGGCCTGGGCCAGCGTCCGCAGCTACAGCCTTGCAGGCAGTTTTGAGTCCCTGGCGGTCCCAAGCAGGCCTCCTTATTACAGAGACGAATGCCGCGTGTGTACCACTGCAGGGTTCCCCGATCCTCAGATTGCCTAATGATACCCGCCCCCTTCTCCCCAAGCTTGTGAAACTCCTCTGGAGGAGGCAAAGCCAGGACCCCCGTAAATAGCCCTTGGGCTGAGTGGAGTTGATGGAAAATTGAAAATGAGAAAACTTTTGAAACCATGTCTTTACTTAGAAAATGCTAAAAACTCAAAGCAGAAAAGCTCATCCATTATGTTAGCACTTAAATTAGTCATAAGCCGATGGTCAGACCCTTTACCTTCTCCCACTCTCCAAAAATAACCATTCCTTCTAGGTTTATAAGCAGACAGCCTTTAAAAAAAATCATTAAAAATTAATTAATTTATTTTGATTGGAGACTAAGTACTTTATTGTAGTGGTTTTTGCCTTACATTGACGTGAATCCGCCATGGGTGTACATGTGTCCCCCATCCTGAACCCCCCTCCCACCTCCCTCTCCATCCCATCTCTCAGGGTCATCCCAGTGCATCGGCCCTGAGCGCCCTATCTGATGAATTGAACCTGTTTCACATATGGCAACAGACAGCCTTTTTAAACATGTAATAATATTTATTAGTTTGCACCTCTTTTTCATCTACCTCACAAATCTTTCCAGATCACAGTACCTGTAAATCTTCCTCCTTCTTTTCAGTAGCTACTGAACATTCTTTAATGTGGGCTTCCCTGGTGGCTCAGTGGTAAAGAATCTGCCTGCCAATTCAGGAGACATGAGTTTGATCCCTGGATCAGGAGGATCCTCAGGAAATGGAAATGGCAACCCACTCTAGTATTACTGTCTGTGAAATCCCATGGACAGGAGCCTGGTGGGCTACAGCCTGTGGGGTCGTAAAAGAGTCAGATGCGACGGAGCAGCTAAACAATTCTTTAACGTGTATGTCCCATCATGTAAGGGATACCCCCCCACCCATTCATGGGCAGCTGAATTGTTTCCTGATCTTTCCTCTTACAAATATTTTTGTGCGTTTTTCTGCACAATGCTGGATCAAAGCAGATGCATGTTTTACATTTTAATAGATGCTCTCAGGTTGCCCTAAAAAAAAAAAAAAGTGCAACTAAGGCACACCCGTACCTGCCATGGCTGACCCTGCCGAGTTCCTCCAGTGAGAATGTGAGTCACCCTGTTTCTGCAGGTGGGTGTGACACGCAGCGATAACACCCCTCCTGCCCCCAGAGGGGCTGTCACCTTTCAGGGATGCGACTGTGCCTGGAGTCC
Source organism: Pseudois nayaur (assembly GCA_003182575.1). Classification (NCBI taxonomy): domain Eukaryota; kingdom Metazoa; phylum Chordata; class Mammalia; order Artiodactyla; family Bovidae; genus Pseudois; species Pseudois nayaur. The sequence continues at coordinate 6,522 of NIZD01087114.1, forward strand.
AAGGGAATTGTCTTGTGGGATTTTGTATGAAATCCTGCCCTGCTCTGACGAGCGCTGAGAGCCTTGAAGAGAAGAAAACTTCTGTTTCCTGGTTCTGGGTCCTTGCATTACTTTTTAAAAAATCTTTATTGGAATATAGTTGGCTTAGAATGTGTTAGTTTCTGCTGTGCAGCAGAATGAATCAAGTATATATACACATACGTGTTACGTGTGCTCAGTTGCTTCCATTGTCTCGACTCTTTGCCACCCTCTGGACTGTAGCCTGCCAGGCTCCCCTGTTCACGGGATTTTCCATGGCGAGAACGCTGGAGTGGGTTGCCATGCCGTCTTCCAGGGGATCTCCCTGACCCAGGGATCGAAGCCATGTCTCCTGCCTTGCAGGCTGATTCTTTACAGTTGAGCCACTGCTTAAGCCCATATATATACATGTATTTACTCTTTTTTAGATTCTTTCCCATATAGGTCATTCTAGAGTATTGAGTAGAGTTCCCTGAGCTATACGGTAGGTCCTTATTAGTTACCTCCAGGAGTGTGTATCTGTCGATACCAGTCTCAATCTATGTTCCCTTTCGCCCAGGAACCATAAGTTTGTTTTCTGCATCTGTGACCCTTTATTTGCTTTGTAGATGGCTTCATTTGTGCCTTATTCCACATATAAACGATGTCATATGATAATTGTCTTTCCCAGAAGTTTATTTCAAAGAGAAGAACATGAAAAGTAGGATGTTAATAAATCTCAGCCTCATTTGTATTTAACACCATAAGTCATTTTATAAAATTACCCAGGGAGGATGAGAAACAGGAACAAGAAAGGGATTTCAAGCCTATTTCTTTTTTTTTTTTTTTTGAAAGCAGAAGCAAAATAGAAATTGCCGGTGATGGCTAGTGCCCTCCTCCGGGGTCAAGGCCTTGGAGACCTTGTCTTAGTTGCTGAAGCATTGAACCCTGAAAGCCCGACTTGGGAGCTGGTGGATTTTAGTGGTTGACTCCAGGGATCTTGTGGCCGTAAGGATGCTTTCCTGGTTCTTAGAGAAGGACGTGAGAGACTTGATGTTTATGGTTGAGCCAATCCGCTGGGCTTCTGAACGGGGAGTGACCAGAATCCTGGGAAGGTTAGTGCAGGGCCCTCGGGCCCTGGCGCTTCCAGGTCGGCTGGTTTAAGTGGCGGTGTTGTGAGAGGGGGTGTGCTTCTCATTTGTGCCCTGCTGCACCTGGGAGTGGGGAACTCGAGAGCTGTGTCCTGCTTCTGACACTTTGCAGCTGTGTGACCTTGGATGTGTCCTTTGACCTCTCTGCGTGGTTAGTTACTATCTGACCAGAGTGTGAATTCCAGAAGGGGGTTGCAGAAGGAGCAGGGGCATGGGACTCAGACCCGGGCTCCCATCCTGATGCTGCCGCGTCTCCGTGGCCTTGACCACAGACCCGGGCTCCCATCCTGATGCTGCCGCGTCTCCGTGGCCTTGACCACAGACCCGGGCTCCCATCCTGATGCTGCCGCGTCTCCGTGGCCTTGACCACAGACCCGGGCTCCCATCCTGATGCTGCCGCGTCTCCGTGGCCTTGACCACAGACCCGGGCTCCCATCCTGATGCTGCCGCGTCTCCGTGGCCTTGACCACAGACCCGGGCTCCCATCCTGATGCTGCCGCGTCTCCGTGGCCTTGAACACAGACCCGGGCTCCCATCCTGATGCTGCCGCGTCTCCGTGGCCTTGACCACAGACCCGGGCTCCCATCCTGATGCTGCCGCGTCTCCGTGGCCTTGACCACAGACCCGGGCTCCCATCCTGATGCTGCCGCGTCTCCGTGGCCTTGACCACAGACCCGGGCTCCCATCCTGATGCTGCCGCGTCTCCGTGGCCTTGACCACAGACCCGGGCTCCCATCCTGATGCTGCCGCGTCTCCGTGGCCTTGACCACAGACCCGGGCTCCCATCCTGATGCTGCCGCGTCTCCGTGGCCTTGACCACAGACCCGGGCTCCCATCCTGATGCTGCCGCGTCTCCGTGGCCTTGACCACAGACCCGGGCTCCCATCCTGATGCTGCCGCGTCTCCGTGGCCTTGACCACAGACCCGGGCTCCCATCCTGATGCTGCCGCGTCTCCGTGGCCTTGACCACAGACCCGGGCTCCCATCCTGATGCTGCCGCGTCTCCGTGGCCTTGACCACAGACCCGGGCTCCCATCCTGATGCTGCCGCGTCTCCGTGGCCTTGACACAGACCCGGGCTCCCATCCTGATGCTGCCGCGTCTCCGTGGCCCTGAACACAGACCCGGGCTCCCATCCTGATGCTGCCGCGTCTCCGTGGCCTTGATCACAGACCCGGGCTCCCATCCTGATGCTGCCGCGTCTCCGTGGCCTTGATCACAGACCCGGGCTCCCATCCTGATGCTGCCGCGTCTCCGTGACCTTGATCACGTGATTTCACCTCCCAGGCCTTGAGTTTGCAGCGCCAGTATTTCTGAGGTAAATGAGATGAACCCAATACGGCAGGTGCAGGCACTCGGGAGGGCCAATAAACAGCAGGTTTTCCAGGGCGGAGACTGGCCTCAGGCCCCTTGCTGACCTGGAATAGGGATGGTGAGGCGGGAGGCTCGGATCAGGCAGGGTTCCTGCACACCCTTGGCCCCTGGGCTTTTGTTTCAGCCAGTTCCTTGGACTAGAGCACCGTCCCCTCCCACTTCATCTCTTTTAAAGATTGGATTCAGATGCCCTCTTCCCCTAGAAGCTTCCTCTGAGCACTAAGTTCCCAGCCTCACCTTAGACTCAGTTGGGGACCCCTTCCTGCTGCTCCCTCGAGACCCCCACGTCTCTGCTTCTGCAGAATCATGGAGCTGATGTTTCCTAATGGGTGGAGAGCAGGTGTAATTTATGATTTTATTGCTGGGCTGTCAGCACACCTGGGAGGTGCCCCTGGCTGTGGGTGGAGGGGGAGGGGGACGAGGGCAAAGGACAGGGTCCGGGCCTCACCTCTCGTTTGCGTGCGAGTCCACCGTCCGTGCCTGTTATAGAGCTGACCCTTGGTTAACACTTTGATCAGCTGACTGATTAATATCATCGGAGGCCCTGCTAGATGCTGTTTTTGTTGTTCAGTTGCTCAGTCATGTCCAACTCTCTCCGGCCCCGTGGACTGCAGCACATGAGGCGTCCCTGTCCTTCACCATCTCCCGGAGTTGGCTCAAACTCACGTCCATTGAGTTGGTGATGCCGTCCAACGTTCGTATCTTCTGTCATGCCCTTCTCCTCCTGTCCTCAATCTTTCCCAGCATCAGGTCTTTTCCAGTGACTTGGCTCTTTGCATCAGGTGGTCAGAGCTTTGGGAGCTTCAGCATCAGTCCTTCCAGTGAATATTCAGGGTTGATTTCCTATAGGATTGACTGGGGGCTGTACAAACATTGTGGGGTCTAGTCCATCCAGAGCCCCTCGACGGTGGTGTTATTCCCATTATACAGCTGGAACAGCTGAGACCCTGATTTTGAGCAGCTTGGCACAGAGGCTGTGGGGAGGCCCAGGCAGCCCTGGCTGAACACCCAGCTTCTCTGCAAAGTAAGAACTGTGGGAGCCTAAAGGGGTTTGGAGGTGGGGACAAGATAAGAAAGATACAGGGATAGAGACGCAGGTGTAGAGGATGGCTTGTGGGCACGGGGAGGGGAAGGGCAGGGTGGGATGTGTTGAGAGAGCGGCACTGACATGTACATACCCTACCACGCGTGGAATGAACAGCTCGTGGGGAGCTGCTGCGGAGCACGGGGAGCTGAGCTCTGTGCTCTGTGCTGGCCTCGAGGGGCGGGGTGGGGTAGGGGGTGGGAGGGCGGTCCTAAAGGGAACGGATAGATGGTATACGCACATGTGTGCCTGCTCAGCCGTGTCTGACTGTGCGACCCCATGGACTGCAGCCTGGCAGGCTCCTCTGTCCGTGGGATTTCCCAGGCGAGAATACCGGAGTGGCTTGCCACTTCCTTCTCCAGTGTGTGGTACACACATAGCTGATTCACTTTGTTGTACAGCAGAAGCTTACACAACATTGTAAAGCAATTATACTCGATGGACGTGAGTCTGAGTGAACTCCGGGAGACGGTGATGGACAGGGAGGCCTGGCATGCTGCGATTCATGGAGTTGCAAAGAGTTGGACAGGACTGAGCGACTGAGCTGCACTGAACTGATATATATATATATATATATATATATATGAAGACTGAGTGGGAAAGGGGGAAGAAAGATACAGGCAACAGTGGACAGTAACAGGAGCTAAACCTGAGCGTCACTGACCGTGAATCTTTGTTTTAAGGGCCGAGATACACTATCTGGTTTAGTCTGCAGAACCTTCAGCCTTCCTTGAAGGGGAATCCTTCGTCTGTTTTCTTCCCCTTTACAAGGGTGGGATTCAGCCCTGGGGGTGTAGTGACTTGGGGTAGGGGCTGCGGTCAGGTCCCTCAGAGCGAGGGGCCCTGAGTCTTCGGACGTTTGGAGGCAGGATGTTGGGGGCGGGGTAGGGTTGTGCAGAGCATAGCTCTGGGAGCGACCTGTGTTCGCTCTTACTCTTTCTGTGCTTTTATTTTGGGCTGTGCCGGGCCTTCCTTGCTTTGCTCGCGCTCTCTCTAGTTGTGGCCGGTGGGGGCCACTCTCCATGACATTGCTTCTGGGCTTCTCCCTGCGGAGGCTTGTCTTGCTGCAGAGCCCGGGCTCTGGGCACGTGGTCTTCAGTAGCTGTGGTGTGCAGGCTCAGCTGTTCTGCGGCGTGTGGAGTCTTCCCGGACCAGGGGTCGAACCTGTGTCCCCACCGTTGGCAGGTGGAGTCTTATCCACTGCACCACCAGGGAAGTCCCGCGCTTGTTTTTTATTCTATTTTATTTTATTAATTTGTTTTTAATTGGAGGATAATTGCTTTATAACATTGTGTTGGTTTCTGCCATACATCAGCATGAATCAGCCGTAGTATGCCTACGTCCCCTTCCATTCTTCTTCTTAAAGCATCCTTTTGGTTCCTGGTCTGAGAGTTCACTCCAGGGTCTGGGGTGGGAGCAGGCGGCCAGACTGACCCACGTGTATAAGATCCCTGGAGGGAGCAGGGATGCAGGGAGACCCACTGCCTTCTGGGCTTGCTGGTGGGCTAGATGCGGGCGTGAGAGGAGCCAGGCAAGGAGGGCTCTGAGGCCCGGGGCCCAGGCACCTCTCTGGGGAGCTCCGACTGTTCAGGAGGGTGAGGGGTGACCAGGGCCCCCCCCGGAAGCCCAGCTGCACACGAGGTGCTTCGCTGGTGGCTCCCCACTCAGAGTGGGGCTCCCGGGGGTCATGCGGCCTGCCCAGGGCCGCACGGTCAGCGGGGGCCTCCACGCGGGGCTGCCGGGCCCTGCTGGTTTCTGCCCTTTCTGCTCCATTTCCATGCAGAGGTGTCCACGGACCCATTTGGGCGGTTTTTTTTCTCTGTTCCCGGCTCCACTCGGGAAGTAAGGGGTGGTTAGAAGTGTCTGGGCGGGGTGTCGGGGTTGGGGCGGGAGCCAGCCTGGGCTTCTTTGGCTATTCAAATATTCTACAGCATGAACCTGCTTGGGGAAGGAGAGGTGGCGGCCAGGTTGGGGTGATTTGGTTATTCAAAGCCCAGATAACGGTTGGCTCACTGAGGTCAAGGGCTCCACCCACACCTTGCTTCCATTTAAACGTCTGAGCAGCTGGTGAGCCCCGCTGCCGCCAGCGCCTTCTCCCCAAGCTCATCCTGATGGGCATGAGATGGGATTTTGGCTTTTGAAGCTTCCTCCTGTTAACCGAAGCCCGCTCAGTTAACTGAAACCAGTTCCCTCTTGCTTCCTTCCTCCAGCCTCCTTGTTTACCCCCTTCCTCCTCGCCTCCCCCCGCACTGGGAGCAGACGACGGCGAGCACCATGGCCAACGTGGACACCCTCCCAGAGTACGAGAAGAGTCAGATCAAGCGGGCCCTGGAGCTGGGCACCGTCATGACCGTGTTCAGCTTCCGCAAGTCCACCCCGGAGCGGAGGACCGTCCAGGTGATCATGGAGACGCGGCAGGTGGCCTGGAGCAAGACGGCCGACAAGATCGAGGGCTTCCGTGAGTACCTCTCACCACCCCGCCTGGAGCAGCGGGCCCCGCAGCCATCATCTTTTCGACCCCTTCTTCTGAAAAGGAAAAGCGGCGTCACTTTGTCTGGATCTCTGATGGGGTTTGGGGCAGGTGGGGGACGTCGGCTAGGAAAGCCCTGGTGCGGAGGCATGCGTGGGCCAGCTTGGAAATGACCTCCAGACAGCTCGCCTGGGCTGCTGGGGGCTGAGCGCACCATCTCATGGCCTCAGGGACCGTGCGGTCTGCGTTGATGGTCAAGCCGTGTGCCCTCTGGAGGGCTCACTGGCCAGAGCTTGTGGAAAGTCATCGGTTGGTAGCCAGATGTGTGTTAGTGCAGACAGCAGAGCGAGAGGCCTGTGCTTTACTCCATGTGGACAGAGCACATCGCTGAGTGTGTGGAGCCCTCCAGTAAAGCTCTGCTGCGAGTGGAGGCGGCTTCTTTTTTCCTTCCCCCTTACACTGGGCAGTGGGTTCAGATCCTCAAGTTCCTAAGGCCCCTTTTTCACTCAGAGTCCAGAGACTTAAGCAACGTCCAGTTGCAGAGACTTGCTTTAATGAGTTTTTATTGACTTCTTTTAAATTGAGAAACTAAAGCGTACGCTTGGGGAAAAATCAGACAATTCATAAATAAGTGTCTGTCTTCCCCAGGCCCACCCCAGGCTCCAGAGGCCCGCTCCCGCCCAGGCTCTGTGGCCCTCTAGATGTCTTCTGTGCTTGTGGGATGTGTCTGTTGTTTTTCACACGAATGAGTACCTGCTGCATATACTTCTGCACTCCGATTTCTTTTTTAAATGTAGTAGTTTTCTTTAAAAAAAGTTTTTATTCTTTATGTGTGGCTGTGCTGGGTCTTCGTTGCTGCCTGGACCTTTCTTTAGCTGTGGCGAGCTGGGGCCACTCTCTAGCCGTGGTGTGCGGCTTCTTCTCGCAGTGGCTTCTCTTGCTGTGGGTCACAGGCTCTGGGGCGCCGGCTCTGTTGCCCCCCGGCTCTGGAGCAGAGGCTGTGGAGTTATGGTGCACAGGCTTAGCTGCTCTGAGGCACGTGGGATCTTCCTGGATCAGAGATTAAATCTGTGTCTCCTGCACCGGCAGGCAGATTCTTTACCACTGAGCTGCCAGGGGAGGCCCCCGAGCAGTCACCCATTGAGGTGGTTTCTTATCAGCATATTGATCTGATCCTTTCATTGCCACATAGCATTCTGGCTACAGTGTGATAGTTTAGCCCCTGGAGACGGACGCTTTGGGTTTTTCCAGTCTTTTGCTACTAGCTGTAGCAACTGTCCATGGATTCTTCCTTTCTTTTGCTAGCAGATTTATGGAGATGCAATTCACATGCCTTATAGTTCATCCATTCACAGATTGGTATGTTCCCAGGTATGTGCAGCCACCACAGTTTTGGAACATTTCATCACCCCTAAAAGAAACCCTGTACCCTCCAGCCATCCATCTGGTCCTCCTCCACCTCTCCTGTCCTAAGCAACCTTTCATCTCTCCATTCCCCTGTTCTGGACACTTCCTAGAAAAGGAATCACGTAGTATGTGGCCTTTTGCGACTGGCTTCTTTCACTTAGCAGCATGTTTCCCACGTTTTCACGATCCATCCGTGTTGTGTGTGTCTCAGGACTTGATTCCTTTATGTGGCCGGGTAATATTCCTTTCTACAAATATTCCACAGTTTGTTGACCCATTCATCTGTTGATGGAAATTTGGGTTGTTTGCTCTTTTTTGGCTGGTATGAATCCTGCCGCTGTGAGCTTTCGTGAATGATTTTTTGTGTGGCTGTGTGTTTTCATTTCTCCTGGGTGTATGCCCAGGGGCAGGGCTGCTCCTCAGCCAATGCAGTCACTTTGTTTGATCATTTTAGGAACCCCCTGGGCTGTTTCCCAAGTGGCCGCACTATTTGACATTTCCACCAGCTGTGTGTGGGGGTCACCTTTGCATCATTCTTTCATGCGCGCATGTTGGGTTTATCTGAAGGACAGTGTCCTCCATGTGTGATTTCTGAGTTAGAGGGCACGGGGTATTTTTAACTTTAAAGGACGGTTGGATCATATCCCACAGAAGCTCCTGAGGTGTTGGGGGCCCCTCTAGTTCCCCACATCCCCTCCCACGCTGCCATGGGGTCTGAACTTGGCAGCTCACAGGTGGACTCTGACAGTGTGACGTGGCTCTTCGTTCGGTTTCTTTTATCATGAGTGAGATGAGGTAGCTTCCCAAAAGGTTTCTCCTGACTCTAGAGCCAAGATGACCTCCAACAGCACTGAGCCAGAGGGCCTGCTTTGACAGTGCCCGTGTCTGGAGGCTGCCGGCCTTCCCCCCCACCCCACTGCCCCGATTTTGTTTACATTGGCCTCACGACCTCCCAGGTGGCCCAGAGACCTGTGGCAGCTGGGGCGGGGGTGGGGGCCTGCAGGGGCAGGACGGGCCCAACGGTAAACACAGGTGCCCCGCCGCACTGAGAGTGGATGGCCGGCCTGTGTCAGCCAGCTGGCCGAGCGCCAGAAACACCTGGTGAGGGGCATTTGAAGGTGTGCAGGCCTCTGGAGCTTTCTCCTGACGGTCCTGATGGTTGTGAGACAGGGTTTTGCCTCCTGAAATCCACACCCTGTGGTTCTTCCCGGTTACTCGCTAAGAGCAGTTCCTCCTCCTTGGGGTGGCTGAGGATGACTGTCATTCACCAGGTTGATTGGGATTCAGTATTTTATTTTATTTTATTATTATTATTAATTAATTAATTTATTTTTTTTGGATTCAGTGTTTTAATGAGCTCCCCAGGTGATCCTGGTAGCTAGCCAGGTTTGGTAGGTACCGCACTAGTGACTCCCCCCTCCCACTCCCCCTCCTCCCACTCCC